>CM037592.1:112062500-112182500 GCA_021018995.1 Chloranthus sessilifolius
GCCAGTTCATTTATTTATTTTTTCTTGGATGGTGAATAAAAAAAAGTTAAAAATAGATAGAACAATATAAGTTCACTAATGGTGGTTTATGGGATTTGAATTGCTTTAGTTTCTGGTCTCTAACCTATCAAAGATCTCGATATAAAATTGGACGGTTTGGATTATATAAAATTGCAATCAATTGGTTGCAGATCGAGGAGCACTAGTATCTTTGGTACTAGTGATAATTATGCAATTTCATCATATAGTAACTCAATCTATTGGCCACCAACATTCCAACTCTTCCAATTGTTCTTTACTTTTTAAAGTCTTATTATCATCGATTAAACTAAACTTTCCAAAACAGCATTCCAGATCTTTCACAAATCCGCCCACCAAACCTTTGAAACGTTGACCGCACCTTTTTTTTGCCTTTTATTTGAAAGTAACGTTTGGTGAATCCTTTTCTAGAGGATTAGTACAGTATGCACCACCTATTATTAAAATCCATGGTTGGCCGGTGGGCCCTTAGTCTTAGTGCTGTCAACGGGTCGGGTTGAACCCAGCTCTACCCGAATTATATTTACCACCTTAAGCACATAAATTTGACCCGTCCGGTCAGGTCTGAGTGAGACAAGGTCAGATCAAGTCAACTAAGAGGTCATGTTGTGCCTAGGGCTGTTAACAAGTCAGGCTTGGTCATATATAGCTAAAATTTTGGCTGCCCAATGGGGAAAAGGGATATGCCCGACCCAACCCCCGATGGTGGCCTCGACCCAACCATATGGTGCACTCGACCTAGCTTGATGCTGGACCGAAAAACACAACTCTGTAAAATACTGTAAGTTATTTGATTGTCACGATCTATGGTCAAGCCTAAGTCAAACTCCCATAGGTATGCATTGAGATGCCTCACTAAGACCTTGTTGGGTGCACGTTAAAATTAGCAACAAAAGGTGAATGGATGTTCATCATGGAGGTCACGGAAGACTGTGATGAAATTCATGAATATCTGTCCAATTTATTTGCGTTTTTTTTATTTAGTCTAAAAGTTTTTAGCTTAGACGTCACAAGTTTTTTTTTTTTTTTTTTGGGAAAGGGGACTTCACATGTTATATAAGGTGGAAATTGAATTTGTTAAATTTACTTCTCTTAACTTTTAGAGAGAAACCGTAATATCTTCTTTTCCTTGAGATTTCCTCTACGCACGTGAAAGGACGTGTCGTGGGACTTGACCATTGTGACTAAGAAGAGTTAATCGCATCTTCTATTATTGTCTTAATTTTTATAGTCGATTGTTTTGCATTGAATCGAAAAGAGATCTCGTGATTCTTTTACTGTTGAATTTTTTACCTAAAAATACTATTTATAATCCTCGTTTCTCCTCCTTATCTGTTTGAACGTTGACCTCTCAACTTTGATGTTTATAAGAGTTTGAGTTGGGCTCACTGGCCTCCTACGTAGTGGTTCCATCCCCATCTTTAGATGGGACTTTGGGTACATACATAATTTTAAAGCCTCTAAATTTTAGCACTTCCCTAAGCCTACTCATCAATCGACATTTCAGATCAATGCTTCTCTGGAGATTCAAGTCGGTACATTGGCTACACGTGCACAGGCAATAAACGGTCCAATCTCAGTACCCTATAATAATAAAAATTTAAACCTTCTGAATTTTGGTGCGACTAGCTAGTTTTCAAAATAGCGAGAGGGTAGTTTTTTTTCTTTTTACCTAAAAATACCTTTGATGGACAACTAGTTACGAGTTGCATTAAAAGACTTTTGGACTGCAAATAAAGCTGCCCTATACGAAATCCTGGTATTCGCGGTTTCTACCATTGTTCTAGAGCTAAAATAGAGTGACAACTTGATCGGCAGATGGCCCTGCCCTTGGGTAATTATTGGACATCCACGTGTCTCAAGACCATGAGTACGGCAGTCAACAGGTGCGGACAACCCTATCCTCGACCCACCCTTGTCATATTTTTTACTGGGTCAATCACGTATACTTAACTTGTTGGGTCGGGTCGAGCATGAGACATTCGAAACTGACTTTTTGGTCAGGCCGGGTTGTTAGATTGGGTCGAGCGAAAATTTGGTCGGGTTGGCTAGGTCGGCTTTACAAGTCGGGCATTGAGCCAAATCAAGTTGCAGGTCAGGTCAGGTGTGCCATTAGAGCGGGATGAACATATACCATTTTGGCAGCAAAATTTTGGCTTGACCCGGTGACAGCCCTAAGCCCATGAGGTGTTTCTTAATTTAGTGGAAGTTGTTGGATGCTTTTTCTTTTCTTTTTTTATACGGTCATTTTAGGCCGTGACAGCCTTCAAAACCGAGGAGCAAGCACGCATACACATATGAAAATTGGAGAGCAGCGTGAGGGAGCACCAACTACAATGGTGAGGGTTAACTAACATAACCCATCCCACACCTTATAACGACAAGGTAAAAACTGCCTGAAAGACCAATATTAAACCCTCGACTTCCTCCCTCATAATGGAGGGAGGTCACCAACTGGGCTACTGCCTCTTTGGTAAGTTGTTGGATACTTGCATGTTCAAATGTGTGGCCATTTGAACATAGAAGTAGTTACAAATAGTTTTTAATCACTTCTGTGATAAAATTTTATACCATAAGTTCAAATAAATATGTTGAAACGAGTTGGGCCGTACATTTGAGAGTGAATGAGTAGGATCATAAGATAATCTTGTAAGATCAACAACGGGTTTGATCATCTTGTGAGAAATGCACAACAATTGAAAGAACAAGAATGATATAATTTCAATTAATATTTTGATTGTGGGTGTTAATAAGTCTGAAAATTAGCCTCTCTTTTTTTTTTTTTGAAATTTTATCTTCCTAAAAACAATATAGAAATTTTACTTCCTTATATACTTAATTCAAGTAAATTAATTTGATAATTTTTAATCTGAATTAAAAACGAGCAACAATCTGAATTAAAAATAGACTGTTCACTTTTCTTCATTTAAGATAAGGGTGGCGTCACCTTTGAAGAAAATACGGTTTCTCACTAAAAAAAGTCATTGACTTCCTTGAATCGGATGATGGGCATCATTTTTCGTCTTAATCTTTCACATAATAGATTTTGAGATCATGGCGCACCTATCAGACGGTCATATGTTGATTCTATGTTACACGCATCCCAAAAAGTATCGTCTAATAGATATGCTTATGACCACAACCACTTTTGAGGATATGTGCCTTATGGAATCAAGAGCTAACTCTATGTCAGGTGATCCATGATCTCAAGATTTATTATGTGAGAGATTGTGATGAAAAATAATCTCCATTATCTGATTCATGGTAGTCAAAAGAGTATGCTTTTCACACAAAATAATAAAAAATATAAAAAAAAGATTATGAATAACCCTTCCTAGTAGATAATTGTGCTTCATTAAAGGAAAAAGGCAAGTAACTTATAAGTTGTTGCCTACGTCAATTTCATGTCACGTGGTATCCAATGATGAGATGGGATGTCGCATAAAGTTGTTGCCTCGATGATCATAATTATTATAAAACTATTAATAATAGTAATTACATACAATTATACGGTCATAGGTGTCAACCTTATTAAAAATGACTTGTACCCAAAATGAAGGATCATAGGTGCTAACACCCCTAGTCTAATCTCCCATCTCGGACCATAGTTAAAAGAAGGATCTAACTCTCCTAACTGTCATTTAAACATCAAAATGTAGGTTTAAATGATCTTACACCATCAATAATTTAAGATGTGAGTAATTTTTCTTGTCAAAGTCATAGATCAATAGATTGATGAATTAAAGTGCAACATGTCCACAAGTGATATTTTAGAGAGATTTTAATCATTTAATCTATTGACTATAATATCAACTGTTATTTTTCGCTATAATGACTGATATTAAATTTTATCATTTGGATTATTCAAGTCTACTTAAAGGCATGTTTCTTTGGGATGAAATATGTTATAATAATGGATACCACTTGGACAATTTAGATTGGTCACAAATGTATGTCTCATGACATGATAAATTACACTTTCATGGAATGAGCTAAAAAATATTTTTTTAATGGTGTAAGATCATTTAAACACCATTTGGTGTTTAAATGTCAGTTGAGAGCCATTATCCCTTAAAAGAAGGGATGACTCTCTTGACAGTCATTTAAGCACCAAAATGGTGTTTAAATGATCTCGTTTAGATGCGGGTGATTCGAACCATCAATGTGATAGAACATATATTGAAGTGCAACATGCTCAAAATTGATGTTTTAGAGATATTTAAACAATCCAATCTGTCGACTATAATATCAATCGTTGTTTTTAGTTTTAATGGCTGATATTAAAGTTCATTAATTGAAAGGTTTATATCCAATTACCGGCATGTTTCATTTCATTAAGACATATTCCAATGATAGATTGTGAGTAGGGCAATTTAGATTGATCATAGGTGTGTGCCACATGATATAATGATAAATTACCTGTCAATGATTGGAGATAAAAAGTGATACTTTGATAGTGTAAGATCAATTCAATGTCATTTGGTGTTTAAATGTCAATCAGGAGCCATTATCCCTTAAAAGAAGGGACCTACTCTCCCGGATACCATTTAAGCATCATTTACCATCAATGATTTAAGATGTCAGTAATCCAAATCGTTGAAGTGATTAGATTGAAGTGCAATATGCCTAAAATTGTTCTTTTTAAGGAGATTTATACCATCTAATCTATAGACTATCATATAAACCGTTGTTTTTAGTTTTAATGACTAATATTAAAATTCATCAATCAAATAGTTCACATCCACTTATCAGCATGTTTTATTTGGCTGCTTGCATATTTCAATGATAGATTGCAACTTGAGTAATTTAGATTGATCATAAATATATGCCTCATGGTATAATTATAAATCACACTTCAAATTTTAATGGTGTGAGATAAAAAGTCCAATTCTAATTGTGGAAGATCATTTGGTGTTTAAATGCCGAGTAGGAGCCATTAGCCCTAATAAAAGACACATGCATTAGTCGATTTGTACTTTTGTGAAAGCTACACGTCTATACCTGGAAGGCGCACTATGCGTTGGCGATAATTGATTGAATCTTGCGTTGACTACAAGTTCGTGACAGTAATGTGACCTTTACATTAGTGCAAGTCAACTTCCAATAGGATTCAACGATCAGGATAAACAAATAGAATAAAAACTTTCAATAATAGAATCTTAAGATGCGAGTGCGGGAATCTAGCGCCCTAAATTTATATATAGGGGATTGACCAAGGTTGATAATGGCTGGGTAGGCCGGCCCGACCAGCCCATTAGGCCCGATCCCACTTAAGGTTTGGGCTTGAAAAAAAGTCCACGGGCAAGGGTGGTTATGTTACACTTGAAGCCCCAAATTTAAATAAGTCTATTGGGCTCTCATATATGATGTGGATCAGTGTACATTGATTTTCACTTCTAATATCTGAAAAATAACATTCAGGATATGTTTGGATACAAGGAAAGGAAAGGAAAGGATTTGGATAAAAAGCAAAGGAAATAAAATACAATCCCATCTTTGACAATAAAATTTTGGCACCAAAGATGGAAAGAAAATTTAATTCTTTTACGCAACATTGAATTTCAAAAAATTCGCTTAAAATAGAGGAATTTCATTGGAAAAGAATTACGAGCAAAGCACCTTCAAATCTCTCTCTCTCTCTCTATATAAGCATCTCTCGCTCCAAATATCTCTCTATAGAGAGATTTTGCCTGTGGTAATTTTTTGATAAAATCTCTCTATTTAATGCGGATTTTACGATTTTTGATGTTGTAGAAAAGAACTAAATTTTCTTTCCATTTCTGGTGCCAAAATTTTATTGCCAAACATGAGATTTTATCTTATTTCCTTTCCTTTCCACCCAATTCCTTTTCATCCCTTATATCCAAATAGACCTTAAAGAGAATTGTAGGCTTTCTATTTTTAAGCTTTAGACTTCCGATATTAGCTTCACTTAGATATTTGCATGTGTAAAGGTAGCGTGGTAAATTATTTTTAATATATATATATATATATATATACTAGTGGACCCTGCACGTGCAATGCACGTGAGAGCTGTTTATTTGTAGAATAAATCGTTACAATATAAATTTTAAAAATATTTTTTGTATTTATCAAAAAAATTATTGGGCACTGATATTTCGGTGAAAATTTTAGTTTTGGTTGGAACCGAATTCGATATTTTCACCAAATTTTAGGGATTTCGGTCAAAAATCGTAAACGAAAGTGATGGGTCAAGTCAAAGTTTCGGTGCCCATACATTTTTTTGTTTTGTTTTAAAACCCAAAATTATCGGCCTTCAAAATATTGACCGATAATTATTGGTGATTAGCAAATTATTGGCTAATTACTTCAAATTTTCTGCCGAAAATTTGAAGGACGCATTTTTTGACCAAAAATTTCGGGATTTTATTTCGGTAGGGTTCGGAACCGATGAGTTTCAGTTGAAATTTTGATCCAAGAGCCCAACTAAAATGAAGTCTATCGTTTTGGATGAAAGTGTGAAATTCGGCCATTTAAAAAAAAAAAAAAACACAAGGTCTCGGCGCCAACCGATATGTATCGGTCGATACCCAATACACATCGACCGATACGGGCCCGTATCAACCGATACGGATACCAATACCTTGTTGGGGGACCACGGAGTATTAGAACCGATACATATCAGTTTGCTGAAAAGCTGATACGTATCGTTATTATGTATTGGTATCGCACAAGATGTCATACCTTAGAGCATGGATCAAAATTTCGACCAAAATCTTGTGGGCCAAGTTGAAATTTCAACCGATAATTTTAAATTATCAGTCGAGAATTTGAAGGCCGTAATTTTTGACTGAAAATTTCAGGATTTCATTTCGGTGGGTTTCGAAACCAAAGCGTTTCGGTCGAAATTTTGATCCATGACCCCAAGTAAACTGAAGTCTTTATCGTTTGGGATCAAGATGTCAAACTCGGTATCAGGTATCGGTCTATGGAGGACCAATAAGAATCGGCTGAACCCGATATGTATCAATTGAACCTAATGCGTATCATCTAATACGGGCCCACATCAGCCGATACCGATACGGAGTTGGAGGATCGGGAAGTATCAGAACTGATACGTATCGGTTTGTTGAAAGACTGATACGTATCGCTGTTATGTATCAGTATCGCGAAGGATGTCATACCTCATAACACGGATCAAAATTTCGGTCGAAATCCTAATATTTCAGCGGGAACGAATCGGTTCGAACGCCACTGAAATTTTGGGATTTGGACCGAAAATCCCGAACAAAATTTCGGCCGAAATATTGTAGGCTGAGGCAAACTTTCGATGCCCATATATATATATATATATATATATTATTTTTTAAAACCCAAATTATTGGCCGATAATTTGAAGGCTGATAATTTTGGGTTTAAAAAAAAGAATTATTGGACACCGAAATATCGGTTGGGACCGAAGCCGAATATGGTATTTTCACCGAAATTTCGGGATTTTGATCGAAAATACCGAAAGAAATGTCGGCCGATGATGAGTACTGAAAAATAATGATATTTCACCCCTAAATACCTATATTTAGCTGTCCGATGAAGGCTATCTGATGAGAATGATTAGATTTGAAGTGTTTCAGGAAAATACAGGCCAAGTATAGAAAACAGCCCAAGAATTCGGAATATAATGTCAAAACATTGCAACTTTGGGTAATCAAGAACTTGGTGCGACTTGCGGATAAATTTGGACCTTTAAGACGGCCTAATTATGAAATTATCAAAACATAAAAGTTGTAGATCTTTTCGTCACCTTTCCAACGGCGTAAGAATCACCTCAATCCGAGTTCGGGACAGGAAGTTATGACTAAAATACCGAAGCAGTGTCTGATACAGAGAAAGTGCTGAACTTCACGGATTTCTGGGGTCGATGCATCGACCCTATAGGTCGATTAATCAAGGAAACCCATAATCGTAAAGCTAATTTTTGGGACTTTTTGGCGGCTCGATGCATCGACCCTCCCTGGTCGATTAATCGACCCTAAAATTATGGCTTGGGAGACTTTCGCGACGAGAGGTCTATTTAAAGCGACTCAAACACTTCGAAAGAGAGATTTTTTTTAGAGAATTAATTAGATAGAATTAATTTTAGAGAGAGTTTTAGGTTTAGAGTTCTTAGTTTTTAGCCTTTATTTTTCATAGTTAGAGATAGAAATAGGAAAGTTTTATTATTCCTTTTTGAGAGCTTTGTTCCCTTAATTTTTCAGTACTCATTCCTTCAGTTTATAAATTTCTGTTCAAAGTTTATTCCTGCATTAAATTTCGTTTCTGAAGATCATCGTACTTTTGGATCAAAGTAAGTTCTTTTGAAGTTTGAGGTAATTTTAATTTCTTAAATTAATGTTATTTTCCCGTATTTATTTATTTATGTCATTCAATTACAATATGTGTGGCTAAATTTATAGGGATGGGGATCTAATGATTCCCATCCGAGGGATGTACTTTTAATAATATAAATTAAGGATTAAAATATGAGATTTTATTTTATGGTTGTTGTGCTATCATGAACAGATGAAATCCCCGCCACTAACCGGGATCGCGTGTGCCTAGCCATGCCCGGGATCTCAAATCTGTGACGGTAATTTTACCCAATCATTGTTATGGTCTTTTTGCTTTCATCGTGTGGATCTAATTACGATTATGTTCTGGGATCGAGTGTGCCTAGCCATGCCCTGGATCTTGGATCTGTAATGGTAATTTTATCTTAAATACTCCATAATCTGAATAAAGTGTGCCTAGCCATGCCCTTGATTTCAGATTTATAAGTGGTATTCTTGTTAGAATTTTCACCCACTTTGGGGACGATTTTTATTTGAACCTCAGATCATGTGTGCCTAGCCATGCCCTTGATCCCAGATCTATATATGAAAATCATCTAAGTCCTGATTGCAGGGATGCAATGTGGAACCTACTAGGGTGTTGACCATTGATCTTCCATAAAAGATGTTTGTTACCAATGGAATATCTCATAATTTAATCATTAGATTTATATTATGGGAAGAACAGACCAAAGATGGGAGGATTTAGTATCTTCATCTTTATCATCATCTTTACCTTTACTTTTGAATCATCAATTAAGTTTTATTTTTGTAGTCATTAATTACCATCTCATCAACCGCTTAAATCATAAAACTGGTAGAATACTGTTAAATCTTCATAGATTTCTAGAATTGCTTGTCTCTTTTAGATATTTCAAAATTAGTCATCGTGGGAACGATCTCGTACTCCGCACCCACTATATACAAACCGATTCGTGCACTTGCGAGTAAAACATTACACATTAAAAATATCACATAAGCCGATATTTTGGTGCCCATATATATATATATAATTTATTTATTATTATTTTTATTTTTAAACCTTAAATTTTCGATCGATAATTTGATGATTAGCAAATTATCGGCCGATAACTTCAAATTATCAGTCAAGAATTTGAAAGCCGTGATTTTTAACCAAAAATTTCGGAATTTCGTTTTGATGAGATTCGTAATTGATGCGTTTCAGCCGAAATTTTG
This sequence comes from Chloranthus sessilifolius, assembly GCA_021018995.1. Lineage (NCBI taxonomy): Eukaryota > Viridiplantae > Streptophyta > Magnoliopsida > Chloranthales > Chloranthaceae > Chloranthus > Chloranthus sessilifolius. The sequence continues at coordinate 112,072,064 of CM037592.1, forward strand.
ATCCTTAACCTCAATTTAAATGAAGCGTTAATCGTTTGAGATCGAGGTGTGAAACTCGGTATCGGTATCGGTCCATGGATGACCGATACGAATTGGCCGATACAGATACATATCGGCCCTTGTGAAAAAAAAAACCCAAGGTCTCGGCGCAAACCGATACGAACCTATATCAGGCGATACCGATACCGAATTGGAGGACCGAGAAGTATCAGAACCAATACGGATCGATATGTTGAAAAACCGATACTTATCGCTGTTATGTATCGGTATCACCAAGGATGTCATACCTTGTAACATGGATGAAAATTTTGGCCGAAACAAATCGGTTTTGAACCCGACTGAAATTTCGGGATTTTGGTCGAAAATCCCCGACGAAATTTTGCCCAAAATTTTGTGGTCTGGGCCGAAATTTCGGTGCCCAAATATTTTTTTTTTTAAAACCCAAAAATTATCGGTCGACAATTTGAAGTTATCAACCGATAATTTGATGATTAGCAAATGATCGGCCGATAACTTCAAATTGATTAGCAAATGATCGGCCGATAACTTCAAATTATCGGCCGATAATTTTGGGTGTTAAAAAAAAAATCATTGAGCACCGAAAAAAATTATTGGTACACTAAAAAAAGTGACCTTAAAATCAATTTTAAGCATTCCCGTGATGTTAAGGTCACTTTTCTGAGATGTGTGATACATGAAATAAAACACTGATCGTTTGATAGTACACCCATGATATAAAGATCTATTATGTGAAAGATTGGGAGGATAAACGATCTCCATCGTCTGATTCAAAGCAATCCATGTGTTTCAGTATGGGTGAACCCAAGGATTAGGGGGGTGGATTTAAAAGTACTTAAAACCAAAAACCAAATTACCAAAAGGAAAGATTTTATGTTATAGCTTTGTTTTTGTAATTTCAAAGATTATTATATAGATATATAATATTTTGCTAAGGTGAGATATTTACTCATTTTATCTTTTTGTGATAGGAAAGAATCTAAAGTTAGAGATGCCTTTTGCTAAGGTGAGACATTTACTCATTTTATCTTTTTGTGATAGGAAAGAATCTAAAGTTAGAGATGCCCTTCTCACTTATATATATATATATATATAATATAAAAATTTAAAAAAAGATTAAAGTTAAACCGATTATAATCTTAAATCTTTGTAAAGTTAGATTAAATTTAGAGGATTGCGATCTTAAAGCTCTTTAAGGCTGTGCTTGGGATCTGCTCTTAGCATGCACATAGCAGCCCAACCAAAGACAGTCTCATATTAATGTGCTCTACACCAGAGCTTGCCTCCAAAGAGCAATCTCAAGCACAATCTAAGGCCATTAAAATATCCGCCAATCAAAGTTTGATGGGATTCAGTGTCCAAAGTGCCGCTCACACATAATTACGCGCCTAAAGCCTGATTAATCCTAAATGGGAGCCATTACTTGCACTCGGACAAGTGGCCCTTGCACCGCATTTAAAAGAAATACTTGTAAGATTGGCGATCTTTGCTATGTGAAAATCTCTGCCATCTAAATCATTTGATTTGAAGACAATAATTTAAAAATATAAAGTGCAAAAGATAGCATCAAATATAATCTTCATCATATGATTAAATATAGTCAAAGGCTATTATTTGATTCAACAGTTGACAATAATAGATCATATGATTAAATATTGTGTTTTGCTCTAATTTTATTTACTCGAGATTTATAGATCATGAACTTCAAATCAGATGCCCCACATTTTATTTACACATGTCCCTTAAAATACCAAGTCTTTCTTTAAGGTTGGTGTAAGGGCCAACTTTCCAAGTGCAACTAATGGCTCCCATCCCGAAAATGTACAAGAATTCGTTTACAGAGGTCCTTAGGACTTGGACTGCAGATTGGGCCGAGCCAAGTCAAGTGACCCAACCGTTCACGAGTCAAGTTTGGGCCCCAAACCCTGACCCATCACATCGGCTTAGGAAAGAAACCCCAGCTCATTTAATAAATGAGTCAGATTTGGGTCCTAGGTTCTCAATCTAACTTATAAACCCAAGCGGCCTAACCCATCTGACCTGACCCGAGGATCTACTAATAGATTGGTCTCGGGTTGGGTGAATACAATCAGATCGGTTCGGGTTTGTTCTGAGGGTAGACCCTAATCAGCTCGGTTTGACCCAACCAGGGCCCGACCCATTTGCAGCTCTACCTATCTCCATGGATCATTGCCATCATCATTGCCTTGTCCCATTTACTTGGGGTCGGATATACTAAGTTCAGCAAAGCATAATTGTAATATAAAGGTAACATCAAGAGATGCTTGAAATCTATCCATTGCCTATAAGTGTGATAGTTACCACTTATCCATTGCCTATAAGTGTGATAATTACCCCTATAAGTGGTTTTGCCACTAATTATAACAGAGCTTTAATGTTGTTTTCAATTAATGATAGTTTGAGTCGTGCCTTATTTGTTTATGGAGAAGGAAGCAAGGATCAAAAATTCGGATTTTGTTTCTATTTCGGTAGGGACTGAAACCAAAATTTTGGCCGAAATCTTGCTACAGTGCTAAAATCTTCCGAGAATTTGAGTTTTCATTTCGATTTCGGTCCCCAGCATACCCGAAACATTTCGGTTGAAATTTTGAACCATGGAAGGAAGGCTCATCAATATATAATTGTGTACTTTCATTTTTAACCGAAGAATCTTGCATCTCAACTAGGTTTTTCAATTGCTTATTCCTTTGACTGTTTCAAATCAGATTATGGAGATCCTTTTTTGTTCCAATCTTGACAAAATAAATCCCGAGATCATGGACTTATCGTTAGATGGTCATATTTTGACTCCATGTGGCAGACATCATGAAAAGTGATCATATATAGAACTATGTTTATTGGATGTCATGATCATGCTCATTTTTTGGGAATGTAGTGATCATATATAGAACTATGTTTATTGGATGTCATGATCATGCTCATTTTTTGGGAATGTATCATATAGAATTAAAATATGACTTTTTGAGGATAGGCCCGTGATCTCAAGATATTATGTCAAAGATTAGTACAAAAAACAATCTCTATCGTTAATTGAAAGTGATCACGTTTTTTAAGCATGTGAAACTCATGTTAAGAAGGAAGAAACACAAAATGTTATAAATATATTATAAAAATTTATTGAAACACAAAATGTTATGTATGCATATGTGGGGATTGACTCCCCTGTCTTTGTATCAATCTTACTTTAGGTTGAGATGGCACTCTCACCGTCACACTCTAGCTTATGTCAGACAATAGTTTTACCAATCCAAGTCGTTCAAACGATAGACTATTTTTTAAATTGAACTCAGCCTAAATATAACGGCCAATAGAAGATTTAAACCTTCCAATCATAGGGCTTTAATATGATCCATTGTTGATGTCTATAGGTCCATATTAAAGTGCTCTAGTGGCATGAATCCCCTAATAGTTATTGAGCTCAAGTGAACAAATGGCACATCATTTGGACGACTTGGATTTGTTATGCCCCCCTCCCCTCCTCTCCTCTCCTCTCCTCAATCTTTCACCGACTGGTTGTTAATGATTCATTTGGAAAAGAAACAAAGATTTCTCTTATCATGATTAAATTCGCATTTATTTAAACGTTTTAGCTAATTGTTGTGAATTGTGATTGCGCCTTACAGAAAAGATAACAAATATAACATTGTAATGTGTTTTGACATGGAATCAAAACCTGATTATCGAATGATTCAGCTATAGTCTCAAGATTCATTGCGAGGAAGATTGGGATGCGGTTGCTATCGACTTATTTAAAGCAGTCAATAATTTTGGTGCTCATAGAGATTAGGTAGGTGCAAATAGAGCAACCCTAGAAACTACAAAGAATGTATTAATTACTTGTTAAGTTGGTAGTACGGTTTTAAGGTTTTGATTTTTTTTACCATTATCTTTAGCTTGTTTTGTAAGTTAAGAATAAAATTAATTTCTAATCATTGATAGGGGAGAATTCAATTGTAAGTTTCCTACTATTTAGGTGGCAGTGGCAAATCATCAAGGGCAATAGTCCGCTATTGTTATTAATTTATTGATCATCGCTTTATAATTTTATTATTAGGAAGAAAAAGGGATGTTGGGACTTGGGAACTCATCCTATGGTTGGCATAAACCCTCACCCTCCCATTCTATTGGCTATGCTATCCAAATTGATACAAGTTAGAGTAGGATTCTCAATGGGCCGGGCTCGCTAGAGTCTAGCCCTGATTTGAAGGGGTTTTAGGGTGCATAAGCTTGGGTCAGTGTTCTGATTGGCTTAAGAATAATCCAACACACGTATCTCGGTCTAAAAATCATGTTGATAACTTTTTAGGATATGTGTCATTTGAAATAAAAATCTGATTGCCCGATGGTAGGCTCATGATCTAAAGACCAGTTGTATGGAAGATTCGGAAGAAAAACGATATTCATTGTCCGATTTAAAGCAACCAACAATTAAAACAGATAAAACTCAGGTAAAGAAGAAAAAATCTTGGATTGTAAATAGAGTAACCATTGGACAACATGGCTATTTCGTCTTCTCTCAATAGTTGTCACAAGCATAGTAACCAAGTATAGGCACGAGAATAAAACTGCTCCGAAAACATAAGGAAAAAATGGTTAATTTGGGTAATTTCGGGAAGGAAAATTACGAAAATAAGAAATATATTAATAATTATAAAAAATATACATGTTTTGACCAAATAAGGGTTTTAAAAAGGAAAAAAGAGTTTAAAACGTATTTTAAAAAAAAAAATGGATTTAAAATGCATTAAAAAAAAATGATTTTTTCGAAAGAAAAAAAAAATCGATTTTTTTTTTTTGTTTTTTTTGAAAAAAACGTGGGTTTGACCACTATGGTTCAAAGGTTACCCTTTATTTTTACGTCTACCAAATCTTGGAGGACACCTACGCTTAAAATTATTGGGTGCTTTGAATCATACGCTAGAGATCATTTTCATTCCAATCTTAGATACAAATGATCTTGATATCACGGGTGTACTATTAGACAGTTTATTTACTAATACTACAAAATTAACCCAAAAATCACGTGACACACATCACGCTTAAACATGATGTCCGAATTACTTTTTGGGATTTGTGTCACACGGAATAAAAAATGACCACCTAATGCTAGGGGAAGATTAATTTGGATGAAAAACTCTAGCATATGATCCATTCAATGATTTAGAGGGGCACTTTATTTACAGCCAAAGATTTTTCTTCTAACTTGCTTATGCAAATAAAGGTTTCCTTGTCATAAATGCATTGTAATTGGTCATACGGTAATTAGAGTATCTTTATTTACAACCAATGATTCTTTATTTTCGACTCGAGTTTCACGTACTTTAAGTCCTTGATTGCTTTGAATCATGCGATGAATAAATCTTTATTCTCAAAATTTGACACGATAGATCTTGAGATTATAGGCATACCATTAAACAGACAGATTTTGATTCCATGGGGTAAACATTCCAAAAAACAACAAGATCATGGTATACATGATCAGTGGTTCTCTGATCACTTTTTTGGGATATGTTCCTTCTAAATTCAAAATTTTATCGTCTGATGACAGAAAATTGATTTCAAAATATGTTATGAAGAAAATTGGGATGAAAAATGAACTCCTATCATCTGATACAAAGTAATCATAGTTTAAGCATGTGAAACTTCGGTTGAGAATGAAAAACTTTGGATTGAAAATAACGACACCTTAGCAATTTTTTGTTGCAATAAATGCATTCACACCTACTGTTGTCATTTAAAAGACTTTGGAGAGACAAAATCGAAAAGAAAATCGTATATGGCTATTGATATGAGGGGCATCATTGAGAATATAAAAATCACAATAAATATATTTACACTTATTGTTGTCATTTAAAAGGCTTTAAAAGGGCAAAATTGAAAGGAAAATCGTATATGACTAATGATATGAGGGGCATTATTAAGAATATGAAAATTGCAATAAATTCATTCACATCTAAATAAATGCATTCACACCTACTGTTGTGATTAAAAGACTTTGAAGGAGCAAAATTTGAAAGAAAATCGTATATAATTATTGATATGAAGAGCATTATCACGAATATGAAAATCAGACCATGCTAACTATGAACTAAAAAATTTGAAAATTAAATTCTCTTTTTATATTGAGGGTATAGATATAGATATATAGACCTAAGAAGATAAGCAAGATTTATATCTTGCAGCCCCTTCTCTCAACCGAAGGTCGAGAAAATAAATTCAGTAGCAGTGGTAGGGCATAGCTGTTGTCTCTCAGGTAGGGCACAGTAGTTGTTGTTCTCTTTTCTGTTGCATAGGCATAGATGATGTAGGCAACTAAAGCAAGTCAGAACTACAGAGCTAACTAAGCAGTAGACACCTGAAAACCAAAGAGCACCTGAATCAAAAGCCAGCCATCTTACAATCGCCCTGTAGTTTTCGAACGACTTTTAAGCGTCTGGCATGGCAAGAACCGGTGCTTCGTAGACTTTATCGTTAAGTCCTGAACAGAGAAGGAATGGAATCTTTGATTCAACTCATTGTTGGAAATGAATAGCTATCGGCTGACGAATGATTGATTGTGTTGCCATAAGGATCGAAAGCTATCAATTGGTTGAACCACACGGTTGAAACATGTGGGTAACACATGGCACACATTACGAGGATTCGGTGCTACAACAACTTGCCTAAAGTCAATCAAGTCTATTTTAAAAAAAAAACTAAAAAGGATATTTATCCACCGTCCAAATGTTGGTCAAACGTGTAAAAATTCAATGCACCAAATTTAGGCGGCATATAAAAAAAAACTTTGACCTTGGTTTTGAAAGAAAATATTATCTGAATAATAAATTTTTTTTCTTCTAAGACCCTAAGGGAATAGGGAAGGTGTAACTCATGATCATGTGTCACGTCGCACGTGATCTTGCATTCAAACACAAGGTCACCAACTTGCATTCGAACGTTTAGAACTATGCGTCAAGACACATGGATAATCTCTGCATCCACACCATCTGGGATCATGAGGCACCATAAGGACGATTGGGTTCCACGACAACTTTGATAAGATAATCAAGTGCCACACAAAAATTTGGGCACAATCTAACACATATACGTCATTGAAAATGTGGTAAAAGGAGCCCAAATTTAATGCACCAAATTTATGGGACGTTATGATATCTTTGGCCCATCAAATGAGTTGATCATGCCACATGGCATCTGATCCGGCGTTCGGGTGCAAGGATCCATCCGTGTCCTGCCACACTTTATCTTTTATATATTTATGATGCTCGAGAAGCTGCCCACAAGGGTAGCATTAGGGTGCTATGTTCGATTCACCTAGGCAGCACCTAGCATTCAACCCGACGAAAAAAAAATTAAAAAGGTTGCCTTCCCATTATTGAATATTGGGTCAAAGTTGGAAAATTTTCAATGCAATAGATTCAAGCCTAGCTTACCTATCAATAAATAAAATAAAATTCAATGCATCAAGTGTCGGTTACAAACCACAATTTCGGATCTATAATTTGAAGAGAAAAAAGATATATATATATATATATATATATATATATATATATATATATATATATATATATATATTCCTAAAACCTAAAGGACTAGCCAAGCCCTTGAATGATGTGGTGAAACTCGCGATCACGTGTCATGGAGCACATGATTATCACTCAAAGGTAACATATAAATGCTACCTTCATCCAATGGATGCCGTCCCTTTTCCCTGTATATATGACAGTTTAATCTCGTGGCATTTTAGTAAAATGCCACCAAGGATTTTATCAAAGATATAAAAATCCTCGATGGATCTCTCTAATCTATTCTCATTTCTTAAAAATTGTCATTTAAAAAAATAAATTTACAAAAAATAAAAATTCTCTAAAAAAATCATTAAAGAAATTTGACCTGCAACCCAAACCAAGCCCTGCCAAAGGGCCAGGTCGGGCTGGGTGCATCTTAACCCAAATTAAGTGTGGACCAAGACCCACCACTTGAAAGTTCAAGAAAGGCCAAGTAGTTCAACTACCAGCTCATTATTGGCACGAATCAAGTTCATAACAGATTTGAAACTATCCAATCGTTGGACTGTAATATCAACGGTTGAAAAATATGCACAATCATTTATAACAAAATGAATAGATTGGATAATTCAATTTCTCTTATGAAGGTTTAATATGAGCTACCACTTTGATGAATCACATTCCTAAAAGTATGTCACTTGGCAGCCCCTCTTGGTAAAGAGGCACTCATTTTATTAAAAAGAGATTAAGTTTGAAAACAAAAGATTAAAAAGAAAAAAAGAAGAATCTCATTTGGCATCCCCAATTGGTAAAAAGGCACTCATTTTATCCATTAAAAAGTTATTAAGTTTGAAAATAAAAGATTAAAAAACGGAAGAATTCCATTTTTGCTTTGAGGATTTTCGATAGATGTGAGGGCTTTGCTTTTAACCTTTTGATTGTTTGTTTGCTTTCGGCTTGATAGGGTGGAGAAGAACAAAAACAAGGGGGTAAGCTACCTTTTGCCCTCTTGAAAGAGCAAAGTGGCCCACCAATTAACCGGCCTTGGGTTTGATGGTACCTGCTTCCCTTGTCACCAGGGAAGCCTTGTGGCTCAAGTCATTTAGGCTGCACAATGAGCAGAAAAAAAGGACTTCCTTCCGGTGTGGATCCATTACGCTAGAAGGTGAAAAGAGGAGTTTAATTCTAGTGTAAACCATATACAAATCAAGTCATATTTGTGTGAACTAATAGTTGATCCATTCAGGTACTGTTGGGAAATTCTCGGTGCCCGTTTGCGCCTCCAGAGAGCAGGATGCATCTGGAGCCGTCCATCTCATTCCCAAACACAGCCTCACTCTTAGGATGGATGGGTCAATCTCTTTATGCTAAAGTTGTCGAATGTATACTTACAGAGATTTAAGTGCTGATAAATAGCTATGTAAGTCCTGTGGTTTGACCATTTCAGGGTAAGGAGATTGACCCGATTGCACGTGAGAGCGAACGGTCAATTACCCCATACCAACTCAAAAAAATAATAACTTAATGATCCCACCAACCTTAAGCTCATTGTTTGCTTTTGCAAGAATTGTGCTACTATGCATGCATGCATGCACACACCTTTTATACCTTCTTACTTTTAAGATTTGTTAACCATATTTATTTACTACAGTGAGCAATATTCATGCCTAAATCAGTTGAATCTTATGTGGATTTTAAACCTTGGGAAATGAGGGAATCTTTGACTTTCACAACTTCTGAACTTTCGTAAGTTGATCTAAAAGTGATTTCCGCATTAAAATTATCGGTATGAAGGGTTTTGAAACTGATTGAACACCATCTAGTCGCAAAGAAAAAAATTCCCATTGAATCATAATCATCATCACAACCTTATTTCATTTACTTGGGGTTGATTTTGTGAGTCTTATTTCTTTACGAGTTATTAATCAATAAATATTGGGTTTTCTTCATATATCCTTTATGTTTTGGCATATTTATAAATGTCACATTACGATTCACTTATTTATAGATAATCTCCTAATTTATAGTTTTATGTTTAAATAATACCTCGAGTTATTGTTCTGTTAAATATCGTCTCTAAAAAAGCAAAGTGACGTCAGAGAAATATTTCTAACACAAGAAAAAAATAATGTATGTGATAGGTACACTTTGTTATTTTACAGAGCAGGTAACAGATAATGGAGCAGTAACTTAGTGTTATTTAAACGCAAATTGTATACTAAGGAATTATTTAAAAATAAGTGAAACATGAGGTGGCATTTATAATATTCTAAACTAGAGGGGTATATGCAAAAAGATAAAAAAAACCAAAATTTATTGACTAGGTCGTGTAAATAGGCATCCATCTGACTCCTTGGTGTGTAGTTTTTGGAAACTAATAAAATTTTCGTTCTTTCTGTCTCTCTCATGCTTTGGTCTCTCCAGTTTATATATAACATCAAAGTTTCTAAGTTGTAAAAAAGTCCAGATATTTTGAACGTTCTTTACATGCCGTGGAAACCAAGAAAATAAAATAAAGTTGGCCATTACCCTTGCAAGGACAAAAGATGTAGAAATTTAACCAATGTGTTTGGCGTACTTACCAAATTTATGTATACATGATCTAGGATGTGGAATCAACTGGCCTGTTGTGGACTACTGTACTTTTTCTTTAGTAACTTTTTTCCGGGATCAGTACACATTTCTATCTGACCAGTAAAGAGCACAGCTTGTGTGCATGCTGTTTAAAATGATCCTCTTTTTATCTAATTTATATATCTCATCATCTCTCATCATTAACATCAACGGTGCCCTGTCTCATCTATTTGGAGTCGGCTTGTAAGACCAATTTCTTATTGGTGGGTAACACAATAATGATAGAAATAGATCGAAAATGACTTCAAAGCACGATTAGATCGTTGTCTTTAAAACAATATTTGCCCACTCTATGTGACGGAAGAACGGTAAATTCGCCTTCATGATACAATGAAGCCTCGGTAATGTACTGATTTGTCACACACTACGTTGCACTGTAGTGTGCAACCCAACGAAACGAAGACACTGAATAGCTCTGGTAGCCACACGAAATTCAAAGACACAGATATAGGATTCGAGATTTTGCAAGTGAATGAAACCCCTCATCTGGCCTCTATTTAAAATGTTCGATGCACTTTTTCAGAGGTGGTTGTACCTGTTGGTTCCTTGAAATCGAGGGCCATAATTGATCCGATCAACGATGCACACCGAACAATTACGTCTTTTGATTGTTCAACAATCAGTAATTGTTTTGTCTGAACTGTTTTCATTAACGGTTGGAAAACGCCTAATGCACACATGCGATGTACATGTATGAAGGCAATCCGTGCCAGTTAACAAGTAAACCAATCAGGCTATCGTAGATCAAATAAGGCAATGAGCACGTGCAAAGTGCAAAGTGCATCTTAGAAGCGTTAATTGCGTTATTCGTACATCACATACGCACACATGTGTGGCGGCAAACCCACCGCTATGAGCAATATTTTCACTTTCAAACCAAAAATATAGAAGGTAAGTTTCCATATATATAGCAAAAAACTTTCTTGTAAATTAGAGAGGTGAGACAAACTTTTTATAATACTTTCAAGTTTTGGTGGGAATAGTTTCCTTCCAATACTTTTCAAAATTCAAATCACTTTTGACTTGAAGGTTGTAAGTTCAAGTATTGATAAAAGTATCCTTTTCACATTGTACCAAAAATTAAGGAACCATTTAAAATTAAACAAAAATTAATAAATAAATATTTTTAATATAATAATAAATATTTATTTTATTAAATATCCAACATTGCTCCCCTATTTACAAAATAAAGGTAATTAGAGTCAATCTTAAATCTAATAACCAAAGATAGTATATATATGTACCAAATATTTTTTGAGCACTTCTTGACTAATGTATGCATAAATGAAGGTGCCTTAAGAAATTTAACCTTCACTTAATAATACATCAAGGTTGATAAAAAATTTTGGTAATCTTATTTTTTGAACTAAGTTTCTTGTATAATCAATCGGATATATCATGCACATAAGCAATCTAAGTTTCATTTCATTCTTACAACCAATATAATTTATGACCTTGTGCTTATACTCCGGTATTTATGAGTTTTGTTCAAGAAAAGTCTTTATCTATCTTGAAAGCGAGCACACTTCTAAACTCATATAAGTCAGTTCTATCATAAATGCTCTTGTAATTTAGACATTTCAACATTATATGTTATACACTAATTAAGAGAATTAACTCAACATCTTCCTTACGTTACAAGTACCACATTATTACTTGAAATTGTTTGAATTGTATACTCACACTTTTAATAATCTACAATCACTTCTTATGATTTATTTTTCCCATTGAACCTATAGTTTATAGACTGTAGAAAATAGGTTGGGTTACCATCATAGAAGATGTAATTCATTAGGCTTTAAACTCATTCCTTCCGATATTTTAATTATCACATATCTTACAAGACCTTTTGTAAAAGGATCCGCTAAAATTGTAAAGGTCCTTATTGAATTTATAGTAATTACTTATTTATGAAGTAATTGACTAACATAACTGCGTCTTAGACTTATATGTCTACACTTTCCATTATAAATTTTGCTATAAGTTTTAGATAGTGCAACTTCACTATCACAAAATAAATATATCAGTGGCATAGGCTTAGGCCAAATAGGAATTTCTAATAATAAATTTTCTAACTACTTTGCTTCCTTGTTCCATGCAGAAAGAGTAATAAATTTTGATTTCATAGTTGCATGTGTAATGCATGCTTGTTTCTTTGATCCCAAGAAATCGCGACACCTTTAAGAGTAAATATCCATCCACTCGTAGACCTTGATTCCTCTGAATCATTGTTCCAACTAACGTATGTGTATCCTTCAAGTACTGTAGGATAACTAACATAATGCAATGCATAATCCTTAGTTTTATTAAGAAAATTTAATGCTCTACCAATTATTTTCCAATGTTCATGACTAAGAATATTAGTATATCCAAGGTATAAAAAATCGGCCGATACCGATACGTATTGGTTTTTCGGCAAACCAAACCGATACGTATCAAGGGTATCCGCTGGTAAATCAGGAAGAGAGTGCGTTTCAAGTTCAACCTGTACACGTTACCGAGGTTAGGTAAGATTCCTTTTTATAGTTTTTTATTTTTGTGTCGTCACTCTTTGCCAACTACAGTCCTTGCCAACTAATAATTGTTTGCCGGTGTCATAACTGATAAAGGATTCCTCTGTCCACGCCACCTCTTTTCTTAAAGCACCCAAGCCTCAGACCCCTAAAAACGATTGAATGCTTTGGATTAGATGATGGAGATCGTGTTTCACCCAGATCATCCACACAATAGATCTTGAGATAATAACTCACATATTCGACGATTATTTTTTATTATATATGCTACAAATCCCTAAAAAATACCCCTTGATTCATATGACACATATCACGCTCAAACGTGAGTTTATGGCATATTTTTGGAATCTGTGACATGTGTAATGATAAATTGATCGTCTGATAAATGCTCCAAGATCTATTGTGTAGAATATCAAGACGAAGCACTTCCTCGATCATATGATGAGATGCAATCAATTGTTTTGATAGGTATGAGACGTGGGCATTTCAATAAACAGGTGGGTGCAATTAGAGGTATCCTTAGGAAATTCATTTGGCTGCTTTTCCTTTGCAGTCCTATGTTGTCATGTACTCATGTTAGTATGTCAATTGTCACTTCACATCAAGTCATCAACATTAAATTTTTTATAGGTTACCGTATCACAAGACATGTGTCCAGCCTTTTATACAATTAAAAAATATGATAGGGTGTCCGACCGATGTATGGTGGACCATGCACGTCTCTCCCCATCTCCTTCAACCATATCGGTATCAGCCAATGCGTATCGGCATCGGCCGATACATATCGGTGTCAGTCGATGCGTATCGGTATTAGCTGATACGTATCGGTCCTCCATTGAACCGATATCCGAAAATGATACCGAGTTTGACACCTTGAGTATATTTACTTAATTTCCCTACTGGATAAGCAATATTGGGTCTAGTGCAATGAGTTGCATACATCAAGCTACCAATTACTCTACAATATTCTAATTGTGATACACTTATGTTATCATTGGATTTTAATTTTATACTTGGATCAAAAGGTGTTGGTGCTAATTTACTATTATGTTTAAATTTTTTTAACACATTTTTTATATAGTGTGACTGAGATAAAATAATATTATTATCTCGTTTAAATAAATTTATTCTAATAATTACATCGGCTTCACCCATATCTTTCATATCAAACTTTAAAGCCAAAAAACTTTTTTGTATTTTCAATACTTTCTAAATCAGGCAAACTATCACACCCTATATGGTCTAAAATAGGCAAACTATCACACCCTTACCATTTGATAAATACATTTATCTGATTCATTAATCTTGAATCCATATGATAAAATAGTATTATCAAAATTTTCATTCCACTATTTAGGAGCTTGTTTTAGATCATATAGGTACCTAATGAGTTTACAAACTTTATTTGCATGTCCCTACATTATAAACCCTTCTAGTGGTTTCATATATACTTCCTCTTCAAGTTCACCATTTAAAAATGATGTCTTAACATCTATTTGATGAACCTTGAGATTATATATGAAAGCAATTACAAATAATATCCTGATTGAAGAAATCCTAGCCACTGGAGCATAGGTGATCGGTCTCAAAAGTAGTATAATTTATCCTCAAATCTCGGCCTTGTTAGCCCTCATTTGACTACTAATGTGTGTTTTTAGTTCATGTTGATTGCAGCAGGTATAAAAGTCGGTTACAAGTAAAAAGTGTTAAATGAGCGGAGATAGGAAGAAACCCAAGCAAAATGGCTAGGATCTAAGGATGCAGCTGGGAAGAGTACTTCAAATGGTCAAATGAACCGGTCGAATGTGCAAATTCAACCAGTCAGAGTAGCGCAGCTGGAGGATAAAACAACATAAGAGATTAGGTCCTAAATGGACTAGTCAAGGCATCAAAACCGATAGGTCAGAACACCAGAAGCTTCAGAAAATCAATGTGAGACCGGTCAGGACTTAGCCGACTGGTCGAAATCAGAACGACAGAATGCAAATCAATACAAGGAATTAATCGATCGGTTAGGAAACTGAGTCGATCGGTCTGGAAAACAATGAATGCTGAAGCTCGCAGGTCGTCTCCTACCTGGAGAAGGGAATTGAACTCGACCGGTCGGTGCATCATTCTCGATCGGTCCCAACGGTGTTTTTGAGCGAGAAACGAGGTTTCACATATGTGGATATCTTCTAAAACGTCGAGATCTTCTCCGAGAATCTCTCAAGCAAGCTGGATAACTCCAAATCGGTGCGGATTCCATTCCAAAATCATCATCTTTGGAGGATTCTTAGGATATAGAGAATACTTGTCGTGTATACTTGTTCTAGGGCCTTGTAATATATAAATAAGGATCCTAGGTTTAGGAATAAGAGAGCTTTCAGCCGTAAGGCTTTTTGCTCGTAGTTTAGATTTAGATTTCAGATATGTGATAGTTTGCGAGATTGAGGGATTTGTAATCATCATTCTATGATCGATTCAATGATGATGAAGATCATAGCAACGATGCACGGCTAAATGTCCCGAAACATGAGATCTCTTGTACGATTAAAGATAAGTAAATAATTTTATTTTTGTTTCTCTTTTATTTTAAATTTCATTTATGGTACGATTGCATGCTCAAGGTTCCGACTAGATCGAGAATGGGATGGTAACGTTGTAATCTTATTTGGAATAATCTTAGTGGCCTTGTAGGGATTGAGGTTAGCCTAGATAGGATATTCACCGACGGACTACGTCTTGAAGGGTAGTCTTTGTTGGTTCGTGCAATAGTACTTTGACGATTAGGTTTGTCTAACTCGCAATTAGATTTATCTAATTCATATACGAAGCGACTGAGCTTGTAACTAGGAGTAGGGATACCACAGATTCAAAATAGATTAGAAATATGATGCGAATTATTTACGAATCTAAGATCCAGGAGAGATTTCAGGCTTGTCTCTCAATATTTTTCAAATATATTTTCTTCGCTAGAATAATTAGAAAATTATTTCTATAAAAACCCCCTTTCTAAATAAGGCTTTAGTTTAAAGTAAACAACTAGTCCTTATGATTCGACACCCTTGTCTCGCCCAAGTACATTCGAACTTATACACTTGCAAGGTTTTGAAATAAAATGAACAATAGGTATTAAAATAATCAATACCATGCTTTTGTCTAAAACCTTTGGCAATAAGTCTAGCGTTAAACTTATTTATAATGTTATTAGGATTAAGTTTTCTTTTGAATATCCACTTACAACCTATAGGTTTAGATCATTGTGGTAAGTTTACTAATTCTCATGTATTATTAGACATGATAAAATTTATTTCATCATTTATAGCTTCTTTCCAAAATATGAAATCAATAGACTTAATAGCTTCATCGTATGTTTTAGGATCTTTTTCGATATTCAAAATAAACTTCATTTTCTTAGTTTTCTCATTTCTAGTTCCTTTTACAAGATAAATATAGAAATCTGAATCAAAATTAGTGGCTTTTCTAAGTCTCTTACTTCTTCTAAGTTCTATCTCTTCATCTTCACTACTAGAGAGATGAGGAGAATTGGAAGATTCTTCTAAGTCAGAGGATATAAGAGGTTTAGGAATATAAGAAAATTAATTCTCATAAAATATTGCATCTCTTGATTCAAACATTAAATCATTTTCGAAATAATTATTATGCTCACATACCAAAAATTTGTATGTAGGACTATTGAGAGAATATCCCATAAAAGTACATTCTATGGCTTTAGGACTCAATTTTGTACGTTTATAATCGGGTACCCTAACATACGCTCTACAACCCCATACTTTAAAAAAATATAATTTGAGAGATTTATTCTTCCAAACTTCATATGGAGTTTTAGAGGACTTTTTATGTGCTATCCAATTTAAAATATAGCATGCAGTTAATAACGATTATCCCATAAATTTGAATTCAAACAAGAATTTATTAACATAGAGTTTACCATTTCTACTATAGTCCGATTTTTTATTTCGGTTATTCCATTAGATTGAGGAGAAAATAGAGCGGTGACTTCATGAATAATTTCATACTTGTCACAAAAATTGAAAATTCTCACCTCCCCTATTCAATCTCAAAGCCTTAATTTTAAAATCTAATTAATTTTTCACTAAAGCCTTATAAGAGATGAATTTACTAAATGCTTACTCATTCAATTTAAGTAGGTAAACATATATAAATATAGAATAATCATCCTTGAAGGTCATAAAGTATTTTTTGCCACCTTTAGTAGTATTATTCAAACTACACATATCCGTATGAATTAAATTTAATAATTTAGATTATTTTTCAACAGTCTTAAATAACTTCTTAGTAATTTTAGATTGTACGCAAATATTATATCTATCTTTACGATAATCTATATGTATTTTAGGAATAAATTCTA
Source organism: Chloranthus sessilifolius (assembly GCA_021018995.1). Lineage (NCBI taxonomy): Eukaryota > Viridiplantae > Streptophyta > Magnoliopsida > Chloranthales > Chloranthaceae > Chloranthus > Chloranthus sessilifolius. The sequence continues at coordinate 112,089,130 of CM037592.1, forward strand.
ATTTAATCATGTTTTTTATAGAACGTAAATTTAAATGCTTTAATCTATTGTGCTATAAATATATTGAGGTGTACACATATAAACCTAGGAAGCAAATATTTCATTGAGGTTGAACTTAAATATTTCGCAAGAGGCATATCCTTTGCCTACAAACATCCATTTCTTAGAAAGCACAATGGAATCGGATTCAATCACGATCTTGAATCTATGTTTGTTAAGAATACTAGCCGATACAAGATTTTTTTCGGATTTCAAGGACATTGAGTACATCATTAAGGGTGACAGATTTTTTAGAAGTAAAGTTTAGAACAATCTTTCCTTGTCCTACAACTTTGATAGTAGTGAAATTTCTTATGAACAATTCATGTTCATCATGTGTCTTCTCATAAGATATAAAATTATTCCTATAAGAGGTCACATGCTTAGTAGCACCAGAATCAAGCAATCACTCCTTTTCACTATCTACCATGTTGACCTCGGAGATCACTGCAATGAGATCTTCTTCACCCACAATGTTTGCCTGATTTTTATTCTTCAAGAATTCTCGACAATCACGTTTGAAGTGGTCATATTTCTACATTTTTTTTCTTTTCCTTATTTTTTCCTCTCTTGGAATTCTTCTTATTTGGTTTCAATTTGAACTTCTTCCTTTTGTTCTTCTTCTTCGATGTGGATGCATCTTCAATAATGTGAGCATTTGAAGACGTGTTCTGATTTCTCTTTCTCTATGTCACATAGACGAGCCTCTTCTTCTATGCGAAGATGAGTCAAAAGTTCCTCCATAGTTTGATCTTTTTTAGTATCTTTCCATTCCAACGGTTATTTTGCAGTATCCGCAGAGACTTGAAGACCTTTGTCTATTGTGCTTCATTCTGCCACAAGAATGTTAAAGATAATATGTATCTACTGTACTTGCTCTAAAATAGGTTTAGAATCAAACATCTTAAAATTAAATAACTCACTAAATATGTGCGCATGTCGGCTTCCTCTACTTTATTTTTTCGTTCAAGAGTCTCTCATATCTCCTTTGCAATCTTATAAGATTGATAAACATCAAAGAAAGAATCGATAAGAAAATTGAGAATATAATTTTTGCATGTGTAATTGTCGCTTTATCATTTTATACGAATTCTACCTTCTTTAAGTATTTTATCTTTATGCTCTGATAGTGGTAAGTCCATAGTGGGAGTGTATGCGACTTTCAAGTTTGTGAGTAAAAAGTGTACTTTTGATTGTCATCATTTAAAAATTGTTTCATTAAAGCATTCAAGTTTAGTGATCTTCGTGTTGGAGAGATCCATCTCTTTTTGTGCCATGAAATATTGTGTTAAAATTGTTGATGGATTACAAAATAAATTATAGAAATAGATCAAAAATGGTTTCAAGGCACGATTAGATCATTGTCTTTAAAATAATATTTGTCTCCTCTATGCAATGGGATAACTGCAAATTCGCCTCCAGAATATAATAAAACCTCGGTAATGCACTAATCTGTCACACACTACATTGCACTGTAGTGTGCGGCCCAACGAAATGAAGACACAAAATTGCTCTGGTAGGCACACAAATTTCAATGACAGAGATATAGGATTTGTGATTTTATAAGTGAATGAAACCCCTCCTCTGACCTCTATTTATAATGTTCGATGCACTTTTTCATGGGCAGTTGTATTTGTTAGTTCCTTAGAATCGAGGGCCCTGATTTATTTGATCAACGATTGCAAGGATCCGTTGGTGCACACTGAACGGTTACGTCTTTCGATTGTTCAACAATCAGTAATTGCTTTGTCCGAACCGTTTTCACAAACGGTCGAAAATCGCCTAATGCACACATGAAGTGCATAGTGTCTTAAAAACGTCAATTTAGCCATTCGAACATCATGCACGTGCGCATGCGTGACGATAAACCACCACTATGAGTAATATTTTTACTTTCAAACCAAACAATATAGAAGGTAAGTTTTCATATATATGACAATACACTTTCTTGTAAATTAGAGAGGTGAGACTAACATTTTACAATACTTTCAAGTTTTTATGGGAATAGATTCCCTCTAATACTTTTCAAAATTTAAATTACTTTTGACTTGAAGATTGTAGGTTCAAATATTGGAAAAAATATCTTTTCTACATGAAACTAAAAATTGAGGAATCAATTAAAATTAAACAAAAACTAATAAATAAATATTATTAATTTAATAATAAATATTTATTTTTTTAAATATCCAACATTTCTCTCATCAACTATTGATCAGAGCTAAACTCTCTATTACTCTTCAATACTTCGTATCATTTCTTATTATTCTCAAAAGTTTGATTGGTTTTTCTTTGATTTATCCTTAGGCTCCATTATTTCTGACCCTTGGTATGTAGACTTTTCATGAATCTAATTAACATACCCAAATTAACTCAATAGACATTATTTAATCTAATCTTCTAGCGGGCAAGTCTTGAAGTTTTTTTTCATTTTTCTTTTGGTAATTCATGAGTATATCTTTGTCTCCGTCATCCTTGTATTGATCCAATTTGAGATGCCCTTTATTTAACTTTTAATTTTCAAACCTTCCTCCAAAGTTTCAACTTATCATTTATGGGCTTCCTTGTCCACCCCAGTATTGTAAGATATTACATTGTATGCAAAGAATATACATGAGAACTCATTTTGTATTATACCGAAACCGAACCCCTTTCTATTTTTCATTTCTGTTCGCAGTTCGATTTGGAGTTTTAAAAATTTAACCGAACTGGAAACAAAATTTGCAGTTTCGGTTTAGCTACCCTAATTATCATCTGATTTATGATGTGATAGGGATTGATGGGCAATGAATTTTACATAATTTCGTATGAGATTAGACAGTGATTGAGACATTCCAACGATGACCCCCGTATGCCTAATTTTCGTCGCATCTCCCAATAATTGTTATAGAAGAAGCAGACAAGATTGAGCAAGTCCCAGCTAAAAGTTATAAAATGGTGATGCATTGCTGACCCTTTTTTACTTGTCAGCTTCATTGGGCTAGATCTTGTATCAAGTAACCCACCGGTTCGCCATTTATATTGGTGAACAGTTGCTGATTTTCAACACACGTCATTAGTTTCCATCAAATTCGGTAAAAAAATTGGTCAAAATTCGGAAAAAGAAAAATTATAAAAAAATATCAATTAAAACTAAAAAAACTTACAAAATAAAAGTTTTTGACCAAAATCCAGAAAAATATGTGAAAAAGTTCGAAAATCTCTCATGTAATTCGAGAGATTCAGAATTTCTTCAAAAAATTTGATTTTTATTTGATAATTTGTGAATAATTCAGATTTTATTCTCCTTTTTTTTATAAAAATCGTGAGTTATTCATGACTTTTAAAAAAAGTAAGGTTGCGAATAGCATAACTCTTTGCTAGCCCCTGCCACAATAGAGTTCACCTAATTTAGTTGGTTCCCATTCTCTTTTCGAACTTCCTGTAAATGAGGATTTACCTACTTTTGCAGCAACCTCCCTGCTCTCCCCCTATCAGAGCAAATAAAATCTGCTCCGACAAAGTGAGTAGAGAGGAGGGTAAAACTACTGAACATGTAAATCTTACATAAAATATTGATATGCAAGGACTTATCAAGGAGAAGGGGTACCTGCTAAAGCAGGTAGCAGGATGTTAACAAAGAATAGGAACCTACTAAAACAGGTGAACCCTGCTATAGTAGGAGCTGTCAGAGAGCTATGTCATGCGCAGCCTAAGTTAATTTGGTCACTAAAGGTTTAAGGCAGTCAAATATTCTGTCGCCCTCCTACCATAGCATAGTTCATTTTCAACCCGAGCACCAGGCATAGTTTCTCAGTCATCCTGACGCCCGTTTGGAAATCCTGATCATCTGATCAAGAACCTGTAAATTGACAGTCAAATAGAATATTAGGCAATTGTCCACATTCGATGTACAAAGTGATTTTATAGAGCGATCAAAGAGTTACTGATCAGCATGATTTTTGGATTAATTCCTATTGACCAATTGATTAGTCCCAACAGGCATACCCCATGAAGATATGGTCACATATCAAAAGTCAAAGTAACATCAACGTTTTTGTGGTGGGTCCCTCGATTTAGAGAAGCGACTTGGTATTAGGTAAGCGACCTGAGTGCCAAATGACTTGGTTCACGGATTACATTTTGGGACAGTCACTGAGTCTATCATATGTGTTGTCTGATTTAAAGGCCATAATTTAAAGATCTATGGTGCAAAAAATGGGGACTAAATATCTCTATTTTGTGATTAAACACAATCAACGCCTTTTAAAATTAATGGTAGCTTTACACGGTTATCATTAATTTAGAAGACATTGGCTGCTTTGAATTACTCGATGGAGATGTATTTTATTCTCAATCTTTTACACCATAGATCTTTGGATCATGGTTGCAAATCAGATGAGACGTGATAAAACCACGTGGCACATGTCCCGAACCAAGTCAAGTGGCACGCGGCTGCTCACCCAACACAACTCTAAATAAAGTGGAGCAAAATTTGGGAACATTTTAAAGATAAAACTGAGAAGAACAAATTATTATCTAATCTACTAAAATCTTTATTTCAATAGTAAATATCATCAGCAACAACAAACAAAGCTTTGCGAGTCGGATACAAAATTTTGCTTGAGGTACCAGAGTTGGGTGTGGACCAAACCCTGAACCTCCTGTCACAAGCTATTTCTGGTTTTGCTTTCAACAAATGCTTGAATTGAAGGCTCTCTTCCCAAAAAATCTGATAGAATCTCCATGGGGTCCTTCATTCCTCCTGGGGCCAATACCTGAAAAATGAAGAAATCTGGCTAATAGGACAATTATGCATGTGCCTACAAACAGTTAAAGTGTTATAGAGATTTATTCTAATTAGATGGTACTAGGTCAAAGGTCATAATTTTATACACGCGACACCATCACTTCTTTATCTGTTGAACACCTGACCAAATTTTTTTCCTTTGGGTATGATCCAAGAGCCTTCGAATGGATGGTTAAACAGCATATGAAAACGGTCCACATGAAAGCACAAAAAGCGCCTTCTTGAGATGGTTATATATATATATATATATATATATATATATATATATATATATATATATATAGGGGTTAGATATATCTACATGTTGGACATCTTAATTGATTACTAGGTGTGCGACAGTGCACCAAAATAAATGAGCTGAAGATGGTCAATCTTGATGGACGAGATTAGATTAGAGGCACTGGGACGAATACTCCCCCCAATTATCATACCTCACACTTCCACATATACTTTATATTGATTTTGAACGAACTTATGACACATGAAAAATGGTCTTTGGTTTTCATCAAATACAACATAGTGACATCTGTGCAATCATCAATGAGGAAACAAAAAACTGATATCTCACACATTATAGTGGATAAAGTGGAAATGGATAGTACTTTGAGTATTACTCAAAGGATAAGAAGCTCTATGATGTTTAGATAACCGACAAACCTTACATTTGAATTGGGAGTTCTCAAATGAATTGAGTTGCGGAGGAAACGAGGCAAGTAATTGGGGAATAGGCAAGTGACAAAAACGAGTGCCAAAGATGCATAGTGTTCAGAGACATAGCAACCTGTCACGGGGGCGCAGCCCGACACCGGCTATCACACCTGTGCGGCGCCTCGATGTCATGTGCAACGAAGCCAGCCTACCCAACCATCAGACTCTGATACCACCCCCCTAGAGGACGGGAACTCTCGTTCACGGTTGCCTTCTCTTGAGGCCAACCATATCAACGCATCGTGTCCCCTCGTTACACGCATGCCAATACCTCAGTGCCACGCTTGGCCTACTCAAGCTTCACCCTCGTGCCCTGCACTAGTACCTCGCTTCGCAACAGTAGCATGTAGTTCCCCATCTCGTCCCATTCCAACATCTTAATCCGACAATCTGAACCAAGCCCACCATCGTGTGCAGTCCTCGTTACTAGCACACGTCATCTTCTGACCCTCATGCTGCCGTGCTCTACGGAGTTTCATGCAGCCCTCGAGCGCCTCCCTCTCTTAACCGACCCATGTGCACCACGACGTTGGCCTGAGGCCACATGGAAACCTCACCTTGGGTGACACACGTCATTGCTTCCGAAGCAACGTCCTAGGCCCACCCTTTCAGGCCTAGGAAACGCTTGCACACCCTCTGACAACGCAAGGCCCCGTGTGTGTGAGAGCAACCCGCCTCCCACAAAAATGGTTCAAACACCATCTATGGGCAAATAACCCGAGGACCTCAAACGTATTGGTTTGTCGTACCCCCATGGCAGACAGACTCTTATCGTGGCACACAGTGTCATGCCCCACACCACTACGTCCATAACGTCCTGCATCATCTTTCCATGCGACCGCGTCGCGATCGATCATGCCACTAGTCAGCTCCAAGACTCCTACGCCTTCCTGCTGCTAACCAACCAGCTCCAAGGTCCCCCACGCCTTCCTGTTGCTACCCAGAGTATTGGCTCCGTCACAAATCGCAGTCAATGGAAAAGAAGCTACACTACAATAACGGTTTTTTGTAGTACTAACAAGCAATGGAAGATTGATGGGCATATTCAGAACATGTAAAGTAGATTTTAGAGGGATATGATCAGCCCGGACCTTCCCTTTCCAACTACAGAGATAAGAGACCCATCTGCAACTCGAATGTTACATTCTTTCATTAAGGAGATGGAATCAAAGATGGAAGATATATCAGACATGTGATTGGTTGCTCCTGAATCAATGATCCACGAAGACTTAGAAGACATAGATTGATCCGACAATACCTATATATCAACCAAGTAGGATTGGGAAGCAAATGAAGAATCTCCAAATTCAACAATATCCTTCAATTCTTCCATTTGAAAATGCACAACCAGGGAGGCAAAACGGTCTCTCTATCACGTACAAATGCCGCTGCCCTACGGCAAACACAAATGTTGCTGCCCTATGACAAACAAACCACTAAATTTTGCTGAACTACCGTTGTTCACAATCGACACCACAATTCAGCACTATGTACACACTGTAAGAAATACAGCGGGCCTAACTCAACCTAACAAAATCGGCTTGTAAGATGAGGTTTGCCCAAGATATAAAGAGCCCAAGAAAGGCCAGCCCACAGCGAATGTGGGACAAATCCAACACGCCGCCGCACGTGTTGGCGAGATTGAGTCAAATCACGTGGACAAGAAATGGGTGACATGGGGAGAAAGAACACTTTGATACCATGATAGTAAATCCAACGAGCCTAACTCAACCTCACAAAACTGGCTTGTAAGGTGAGGAGTGCCCAGATTTTATATAGCCCAAGACCTCCAAGCCCACAGGCAATGTGAGACTATTCTAACACGCCCCTGCACGTGTTGGCGGGATTGAACCAAGCCAATTCACTTGGACAATTGAATTGGTGACGTGGAGTAGAGAAATACCTGCTTCGATACTATGTAAGAAATCCAACGGGCCTAACTCAACCTCACAAAACCAGCCTGTAAGATGAGGTTTGCCCAAGATATAAAGAGCCCAAGAAAGGCCAGCCCACAGCCGATGTGGGACAAATCCAACACACTCAAATGCCACAAATGAACAATATTGTTGTACCAAAAAGGTTGCAACCATGATATCAAAACTCGGCCGATACTGATACGTATCGGTTTTTTTGAGAACCGATATAGGTATTGGGGGGGTATCAGTATCGGACTGATTCGATCAGTATCGGAGGATGCTGTCTTGATACGGTATCGGCCGAAATTGACCAATATAATTCTCTTTTTCTACTTCTTTTTTTCCTTTTGCAAAAAAAAAATATTGGCCGATACGGTATCAGCGAAACCGTATCTGGATTGGCCGATACGTATCGGTCCAAGATGGACCGATACCCGATATCAATGCCAAGTTTGATACCTTGGTTGAAGCACCACAATCCTTCAACTGGCTACACAAATGATTTACTTACTTTAACTTGAATCTCCTATGTCCGCAATAAGAAGGAAATGAAGATGAATATAAGGTATACAGCTTGTAAAACAATATGTATGACCTGGCTACAATACTGCAGCAAAAACTAATAAAGAGAAGACCACCAAATTTGTATGAAAAGGCACAAAAAGTGAACACTCATCACAGCCCACTGCAGCACGAACAATATTGCAGCTAAATATGTCACAAGATTTTTCTCAGCTCCATACACCAAATTCTATGTTATACAACATCACAGCATCCATCAGAGACCGAATACACTTCAGTATCTCCAATCTTTTGCAGCAATCAACTAGACTTGTCAAACAGAGTGAAAACAAACGCAACACAATTTATATGCGTCCTGCTGCAGCACAAAGATCAGCATAGCTAAGAGAACACAGTGACATAGTACCCTAGAAACAACAAAAAAAAATGTCGTGTCTCACTAAATACAGCCTCAAATCTCATGGGACCAGAAGCATGTGAACTCTTAGGAAAACTGATCCAAACCCTTGAATCAAACCAGAGTCAACTCAATTAAAAAAAATGGGCGCAGAAATAAGTGAAACTCTACAATATCTAAAATATTAGAAAAATCTTGTAACTCTTCTAAATCTTCATTAAACATTATAGGATCATAGGCAAAATGAGAGCTTTGTGGATTCCAATCCATACATAAAAAACTACTGCTATCCTCTCAAAGGAACAGATGACACAGAAAAACGTGAACTATTCGACAACCTTGATTAACCAAAAACCTCTTTGAAACATCTCCAACATTACATCAAAGTTAAAAAAAAAAACAAATTATACTAGCATGTTTATCCTAAAAAAAATGATCCAAACAGTAAATTTTTGTACCAATTGAGGTCAACATTTGGACCTGGATGACGTCAACATGACATCATGCTCTGGCGTCAGAGACGGCAGAGTGACATGAACAACAGTAGGATCCTGGAAGGCTAGCTCTGATACCAATTAGCTTTTGGGATATAGTTAGGGTTAGGGTTACATGAAGAAGAAAGGGTAGAGAGGCAGAAAACCTGAGGAATTGCACAAAGTAGGATTGTGAGTTCAGTTCACCCACACCGTTCATTTTAATAACATATATACCAGATACAATAGGATCTCATGTACCCCACTAATACTCTGCTTACATCTGTTACACACACTACTGACACACCCGATTAATATTAGTTACAAAATTATGTTAATAAAAATGTCACACCATCAAAAGGAAAAGTGGTTACAAAACTCTCCTGTATACAAAGAGAATTCTCGCTCCACCCATCTCCATAGCTTGGATGACAGCATTCAATCCATCCAATTCTCTTAGTAGCAGGAAACTCTTAGATGAGGTGCTGGTCCTGATCAAGAATCTTGCCCTCACTCCCACGACGTAACCTCCTCTTTCTTTACCACCAATCTTATACATTCTTAAACATAGACCGCCTTTATCTCAATAAAAAATGTACAATTCCTAATTATTTCATTTTATTATCTCAACAATCTAGATATTATAAGTTTGTATAAGTACTATTTTTTTTTTTTTGATCAGTAATGAAAATTGTATTAAAAACCAGCAAGGTGCTGAAACCCAATACAATCGCGACACACAGTCAAAAAAAGAAAAACTACGAGAAAGAAAGAAAGGAAATCCACTAGCGGGCAGAAAACTGGGATCGAAGCCCCCTTAACCCGGGTCCCACAAGAAATTACAGTAGCTGTCCACAGCCCTCCCCTGCCCCGCCCAAAACCTGACCAGCTCCGCAACCGACCTTATGACCATACCGACAACTTTAGATATCTCTTCAAAAATTCTGCGATTTCGTTCACGCCATAGGCACCACAAAACAGCAAACATTGACGCCCTCCAAGCAAACCTTCCTTCCCCCATCAGCTTCACCGCATCCCAGCTGAGCAACAGCGAATACGGCGACTGCGGCATAGACCAAGACATACCAAAATCTCTTAGAATGGCTCCCCACGCCTCATTAGCCATACGACAATGGATAAAGAGGTGAGACGCAGACTCCTCCCCGTCAGAACACATAACACACGAACTCTGGGCATCCTTTCCCCGCCGCGTCAACTGGTCCCTAGTAAGAATTCTATTCTTGCACAACGCCCAAACAAAGAACCAGATCTTTTGTGGAATAGGCTCTCTCCACAGCCACTTACCCTCAAACCTGATAAGCGGACGATGTGACAACCACTGGTATAACGATTTGGCGTTGAACTTCCCATCACGATTCAGGGCCCAAATCCTCTGGTCAAACCGTGATTTGTTTTGCTGTGCCTCATACAGCTTACTCAGCAAATCCAGATAGCACCCCACCTCGCACTCCCTGAGGCGCCTTCTGATGACAACATTCCAAACACACCTCCCACCAATGGTCGACACAAACTCGTCCACCCTGCCCTCCATGTTCAGCGATAGGGCATAAATATCCGGATATATATCTTTAAGCAGCCCCACCTCCAATCAGCGATCCTCCCAAAACCGAATCCAGGAGCCACATCCCCAGCTATATCGAACTCCTTTCGCCATAAACTCCCACACCCTCGAAATCTCTCTCCACCATCGCGAGGTGCTCCTGTGGGTAGAAAGCTCTATCCCCCAACTTCCCTAGGAAAGCCCATACTTCTCGCTAAGAACTCGCCACCATAAACTTCCCCTTTCCTCCTCCCTCCCTGCTCTCCAAATCCATTTACCTAGCAGCGCCAAATTGGTTCTTTTAAGGTTCCGGATCCCCAACCTGCCACAAGCAAGCGGCAACTGACAGGTGTCCAAATTAACTAAGTGATATCGCCTATTCAAGCCTGCCCCCTCCCAAAGAAAAGACCTTTGGATACTCTCCAGACAACCAAGAATCTTGGCGGGACATCTAAACATAGACATGAAGAAAATTGGGGTCGATGATAACACCACTTTAACCAATATCAGCCTCACCCCACTACTCAGAAACCTTCCTTTCCAGGATGACAATCGCTGCTCAAACCTTTGCACAACCAGCAACCAATCGCGGCTCGAAGGCTTTATAATCCCAAGCGGCAAGCCAAGGTATCTAATGGGCAGCCTTTCAATAGCACAGCCCACCGACTCCGCAAGAAGAGCCAGGGAATCCTCATCCACTCCAATGCCAGAGATAGTTGATTTAGAGAGATTGATCCGCTATCTCGACACAACCTCGAACACCGAAAGCACATCAGCCATAGTGTGAAGCTCTGTCAAATCAGCCAACCCAAATAAAATAGTATCATCCACATACTGCAAGTGCGTGATGGCTCACCGCCTTAAAGACTCTCAATCCCAGCAAGCCACAACCGATCAGCCCGGATAAAGCCTCCCCAACCAAGTTGAAAAGAAAAGGGGAAAGAGGATCCCCCTGCTTGAGACCCCTAGAGCTCTTGAAATACCCAGCAGACGTACCATTCACCAATACTGAAAACCACGGAAAAGAGTAGCAGCCACGCATCCACTTCCTCCAAGTAACCCCGAAACCCACCCTTTTCAGCATGTAATCCAAATTCTCCCAGCTGACCCGGTCATAAGATTTCTCCATATCTACCTTCCAAACCACAACCGGCCTTCGGTGAGCGAAAGCCGAATGAATAGTCTCGTTAGCGACCACCACTAAATCCGTCAACTGCCTACCACGAACGAAAGCCCCCTAATGGTCAGAAATAATAGCACCCATCACCCATTTCATCCTATTGGCCAGTACCCTTGATATAATCTTATACAGGCAATTAGTCAGGCTGATTAATCAGGTAGTCGGAAATATCCTCAGCCCCCTGCTTCTTTGGGATAAGGGTAATAAAGGTAGAGTTTAAAGCTCTCCCAACAAAACCAGTCGAATGGAACTCACGGAAGACCTCTATCAAATCCGTCTTAATGACCTCCCAGAAAGTGCAGTAAAATTCCATGGTAAACCCGTCCGGCCCAGGCGCTTTGTTTCGCCACCGAATCTAATCGTTGTCCATACTTCATCCTCCGTGAAAGCACTCTCCAACCCCCTGCTAACCTCCTCCAAGAGAACGAGAAAGGGTAACTCATCCAAACCCGGCCTCGGGAGGCCGTCATCAGAATACAATCGCCCGTAGAAGCCAACGATACTATCCCGCACCTGTTCGTGTCCCGAGTACGCCATCCCATCCACCGTAATGCTCCCCATATACTTAGACTTATTACGAGCATTAGCGACCGCATGAAATATTTCGTATTGGCATCCCCCTCTTTGAACCATCGAGCCTTCACCTTCTGCATCCAAAGCACTTCCTCGGCCCTACATACCTCTCTAAACTCCACCTTAGCCTGCAATCTGATCTCCCTTTCCTCCCCCGACAAGTTTCTAGTTTCCTCCAAATTGTCTAACACCCTCAGCTTAGAAAGTAAGTTCTCCTTCCTAACTTGCACCCTTCCATACTCGTCTCTGTTCCAGGCCTTGATTCTATCCTTTAACCGCCGAAGCTTAGAAAGGAGCCTGAAAGCAGTCGTCCCGTTGGGCATATGATCCAACCACCAGCCCCGAACCTTATGCCAGAAACTCTCATCCATTAGCCACATGTTTTCGAACCAAAAAGGGCAAGGTCCTTTTCCGCAGGTGAGCCCAATAGGGCGAGGGCCCGAAATGGCCCGTGCGAAAGCTTCCAATCGGGCCCTTGGGAATATGTCGAGCCAATCCATAGAGCACAGGAATCTGTCCAGCCTACTAAGGGATGGCGAATCCTGCAAACTTGACCACGTAAACAGCGCCCCAACCAGTGGAATATCGAATAAGCCCCAGTCCGCAATGAAGGAGTTAAAATCCCTCATAACCCCCTGATGTGTGGGACCACCCTGCTTCTCAGATTCCCATCGGATAGCATTGAAGTCCCCAGCGAGGCAGAGAGGGAAAATCCCATCGGGCAGCCAAAGCATGTAGTTTTAACCAGAACTCTTCCCTCTCCCGATCAATCGCTGGACCATAAATACCCCCAAAACTCCATAGTTTTCCCTTCACTTTGTCCCAGAGCACCACAGAGGCCGAGTATCAACCCAATTCCTCCTCCACTTTGTCAAACATAACCGTCGACCAGGCCACAAGAATCCCTCCAGAAGCACCAACGGAGTCGACTCCAACCCAGTCCCAGCTATTCCCCCCAACACCGAAGCAACCTTTCTCCTGTCACAGGTACCCCACTTAGTTTCTTTGAGGGTGACAATAACAGGATTAATCCCCGCAATCACCTGTTTAGCTCCCGCCCGCTTCTGCCGATCACATAATCCTCTTACATTCCAAGATAGGACCTTCATTCTGTAACCAATTAATGCCCACCCGACCGAGAAGGGGACTTCTATATCCCCCCCGCCCTCCTCCCATCCGACATGTCCCATCACAACGGCCCTCATGACCCACCTCGCTTCTCATGGTGGTCGACGCTCGTAATAACCGATTGACCAATACCTCACGCAGTAAATGACATCCCAAGATTTCTCCCCATTTCAATCAACCGATCTATTTCCACTAGCAATTAGACATCCAGGGCAAGTCCAGGGGGATCTGGGCATAGTTGCACCTACATCTCCTCTTCCAGCAAACTGCTTAAGTTGCTCATCCCAGCCTCTGCCGTATCGGGCCAGCACACCCGTTGAATCTCCATTCCCAAACCGTCAGAACCCGAATCGGTGACATCTCCCGAGCACGTGTCAACATCCCTGGCAATGATGTTGCTCCAACTGAGGGCCCCCGTCTTCCTCTAGATACTCCTCCCCGTCGTCCCCATCGTAAAAGCAGAAAAGGAGAGACGGGTCCCCCCATCCACATCGTGGGATACGATCTGTGCCTCCGGGTCGGTCCACCTCTGAAGAAAATAACCTAATGCCCCAGACCCGTCGGACCACTGAGTTGGCCCGCTCGAACACCCCGATCCAATAAGTCCTCCAAATCAAAAGCCAGTCTCCCCCACTGGGTCCACAATGCCGTTTAGGACCCGACAGACGTGGGCTCCAGAGAAGGATTGCGTAGCCCCCCTTAAAGTTGTAGAGGAGCGCCAGCACAAGCTGCCACGTGTCATCTCCCCCTGCACGGGTATAAACCCCCTCCTCCTACCAATTCCGCAATCAAACAGCAATAGGCCCCCCGAAGACCCTCTGGATCCTTCCAAGACCTGGCCACGTGTCGACCTCACAAGGATGCTCGCTCCCCGAGGCCAACGTCTTCTCCTTCTGATATAAACCCTAAGCTGCTTTCTGTGTCCAGACGCAGCAGATCTCCGAAAAGGGCCGACCATCTCGAGGAGCATCGGATCCCAGGTACGTTCCCTTACCTCGTTCGTCCCTTCCAATAGGCCCCTGTACTCACCTACCCTTTGAACATGCAGGTCAACATTGTCAGGCTCAGCGTACGAGGCAATTAGGGCTGTCGATTCACCCGTAGAGACAAATTCACCCGCCAGCTCAGTGACCTCCGGCATAGCCTCAGGACGAAGCTCAAAGCCCGTCGTCGGAGGAGAATGAGCGACTCGGAAAGTGAAAGCAGCCTCGCCCGGCGTGGCCGGAGAAGTGAGAAGGCCCCGGTAGAGCGTCAGATCCGAGGCCGAGCACCCATTCGTGGCTGCCGCCAGGCGGCCACGAATGGGTACTATTATTAAGTGATTAATTTCTATATCTTATTACGTATAAATGCATATTTCAGATGCTTTAATAGTTTTTATTTTTTATACATAACACTTCCAAAGCACTCTCAGTTCCTAAAAATTTTGAGGCTCGCTTCTCTACGCTCATACCAAAATTTGGTGCCAGAGAGTACATCTAAGCTCTCATGTCTCATGTGCCTAAATAAGATATCTAGGCTAAGCAACAAGTAACACTTAATACTGAACCCTATCCTACAAGGACTGATACATCCCACAACGACAAACCAATTATGAAGCTCAAACCTCCCTCAAGCATGAGTACCATCCGAAGTGTTTGACTTAAATTGCTGTCATGCTTATTATTATTCTCTTCCGACCATCTATCCAATGTAACTAAATGATTAACAATATTTAAATGAACAAATCCTGATCTTTTGGAACATACTGTCCATTACAAGACAAAACACGCTTGAACATTGGCAATTTGGCATTTCCTTATAGGCAACCAGTCATGTTGCTCAAATCTCCTTGTTTGGTTAGGATATGAGAACACAACTTTTCAGAGACTGATAACAAACACAAAATCCTTTTTTCTTTTTGATCAGTAAGAAATAGATATTTTGATAAGCAGCAAGGCTCTGACGAGACCAATACAAAGACAAAATCCTAATCCCAAACCTTACGGAAAAATAGATCAATCAAATTCCCTTGGCTAGGAAACGCCAACCCAGCTGGAGGCAGCATACGAACTGTATGATATCGGAAACAACAAAGAAGGTTTACCTCATTCCTGAACTGCAGGCCTACATGCTGGTTCAAAATACTATCTTGAAACTTCGAGGCAAATATATCAGCTGCAAAAGTCTAAAAAGAATAACATAAAGAATCAATTGCTATCGTTATCGTTACCTGTATAAGAGCAGGAAATGAACATCAGGCACAAAATGTAATCAGATGGAAGGCAACATGGCACAAACCTCACTCCAAATGTCACTGTAGCAAGCAGCTTCGTAACCAACAGCAAAGCGTGGAAAACATGCTGCTGGGTTGGTACCTTCTAACAAAGGAATTCCTAACATCACCTGTAAGAAACAAACGATGCAAGTTATTCATCCTACAAGTTAAACTCACCCTTAAACAATGAAATCCTTCTCAGATTTACCTTTGGATGGAGATGCTTGAGCAGCTCTACAGTGTCAACATTTTCGCTAGAATGTATAATCTGATCAAAGAGGCCTGATAACCCAGATGCATATATTACTTACCTATGCAAAGTACATAATTTTACTTCTATAATTTGATCAACTTAGAATTGTCAATCGTATTAGGGGAATTTATATATTAGGAAATGCATTTACAAAAGTTACATGGTGAACAAAACCAAAAACAAGGGAGCTAAGAAAAAATAAATTACAAAAAAGAGAACAAAATTCAATTATGCCAAAAGGGGGAAGTATAATTAAGAAAGGATAAAATAGCATAAATATTTTATTGATTTACAACAAAACATTGGACCTTTGGATTGTGGTTGCTACTCGAGCTGATCAGCACAGTCCATCTAGTATCATCCTGTTGATCTAAAATGTCATCATCATCGTAGCCTTATCCCATATATTTGGGGCCAGCTTAGTGAGCTCCTATTTCTCCGCTCCTTTCAGATCAATGCTAAGCCCCTGTTTCTCCACTCCTTTCAGTCCATGTTCCTTTCCACTGCTTCCCTCCAGGTATATTCCATAGTCACAAAATACTTCGAATTATTTATAAATAAATAAAAAAAGGAGAAATTTGGTGAATCAAAGGTATGGCGAATGATACGGGCAAATCTGTGGAAACTGAAACAAAGAGAAGAACATTTTTTTTTGGAGGGGAACCTTCCTACCATCACAGATGTGGATTTCAATTGTTAGATCCGGCGTTCTATTCATCAAAACAAAGCTATTTTGCTAAATTTCTGCTGTTTTTCAACATATCTCTAGATCTGAAATTCTTTTGAGTTGTTTTTGGAATATTTGGAACCATGAGATCGCATCTATCTGTTCTAAGATGAAGATTACGATATCTAGGTCGATTATCATCTGGGTGTAAGTTATCGTTCATCTATGTTGCCGGTTTGTTAATTTTTCGAGGAAATCTGAAGCTTTTGTGGCTGTTTATGGATGTGGTTCACTATTTTAACATATATGTATGGCTGCCGACGTTGATATCAAGGGTTGTTGCTGTGATTTTGTGCCATCTAGACGCGCAGAATATGGCTCATGAAGCTTGTGGGCCGAGTAGTGTGATAGATCCTGATTTATACTTAATCAGATGCAGTGGAGATTCTATTACGATGACGGTACAGACCTCATTAGGTAGATGATGAGACCTCTTTATAGCTGCAAATATTTTTTGTTTCTAGTTGTTTGATGGTATTCTGATCATAATATTGCATAACTTTTATGGGTTACTGCAGTTTGTGAAAAGTGCACAGTAGCTGTTTGTTGAAATGTCTGCTTGGGATATATTTTGCTTAGTGCTTCTATTAGTATTGTGCTGCTATTTATGATGGTCTTGTTGCCTTAGAATCGGTGGAACTTGATATCTATGTTGCTGCTACATAATGATTTTGTTTATGTTGCTGCCTTGGGATTCACATTGCTACCGCCTCAAGATCGATGAAGATAGTCGTTGGTGTTGCGCACTTCCGATTGGATGCTACAATATCTACTGTCGTCTATTCCCTTTAATGTCGTTGCAGTTAACGCATACATTTTGCTTACCTGTTGTCCCTTCCACATTGATGGAGAATAGCCTTTTGTTGTTGTTGTGAGCAGCCTTTTTTGCATGTGCATGTTTTCCAACATTCCTTTGGTTAGTGGATGTGTTTCCCACTATCCTTTTTTACCTTTTGGTCTTTCTTTCTGCCCTATCAATGAAAGGGAGAGATGGTTCAAGGGCTCTTTCTATTTTGGCAGTTGAGCATCATTGTCATCAATGCTCAACTTGACGGGGAGTATTGAAGTGTGTTAGTAACACCATGTCTTTATGTATGTGAGGCATGCATAGTGGGTGCAGTCCCACATTAATTAGGAACATAAGTTTTGTATGCCCTCTATATAAAAAGCTCATCTATTGTAACTTGGGTATCTTGGAATAGCAACAATGTAGGCTTTAGTGGATATTGTACTCTTATCTCTCCCGCCCTTCTTCTCTTCTCTCTCTAATAACCCTACATGGGTATTTCTCCTCTTTTGTTCTTTATTAATTCTATGAGGGCTAAAACCAAATTGTTGAAAGTAGAGTGGCATCACTTGTGACCCGCATCAGAAACTTCTGAGGTTTTCCCCTCTTCCAAAACATTAACCACCATTTACCTTGTCCTCTAAACTCATAAATATAAGAGAAGTATGCACATCCAGTATATGAAATCCCTTTAAATTTTAAACTATCTTCATGTTCTCCTTTATTGTTAGTTTGAGCTATAATGTATCTGTAACAGCTGCCACATTTTAAACCCATGATATCGGGTACGGACACGGGTAAAGTCAGGTGTGTGCCTAACACGGGACACAAAGGACTAGAAAACATACACTGATAAAAAAGTGAGGCCTTAGTGGCCTAGTTCATTTAGTAAAACTAAATGAAGTACCACATACACACAACTTGTTGTGTATTAAATGATACAATGAATGATTTTTGTCATCCTATATATATATATATGTGTGTGTGTGTGTGTGTGTGTGTGTGTGTGTGTATTAGCTTTATAATAAAGTTAAGTCTTATAAGGCTTATATGCATATACACAGAAGGCTGAGGAGAGCCCACATGGAATCCAAAGCTATATATATATATATCGAATTGTATATGGCTGAAATACACTGGAGCGAAACCTAAGTTGGCTTATACGCATATACACTGAAAAACAAAGTTTGGCACTGCATGGGAATCCGCCCCTTAATAACTTATAATCCTAATCTCGCCTCTTGACTCCACAACTGCATGCATGAGTCACTGTTAGACTCCATGCACGCAAAGTGGAAAAAACCCACTACAAGAGCTCGTCACCATCTTCTTCCTGCTTCGAACTTTAAAAAAATAGAATTCCCATAGCAACCAAACCCAGCAGATCTACTGATCGTAAAAGCCAAGTAAAACCAGAAGATAAAACCCATCTTCTAGCTTCTCAAAACCACTTCTCTATTCTATCTCTTCAAACCCTTAGATTAAACCCCGTGAATCACAAAGCGACCCTACGATTCGGTCGCAAGAATTATGGCAGACGACCGCTTGGTCTCGGAGAGTTCATTGCGGACCTAGCTTTGCCAAGTATTTCATGAACTCGACACCGACACACTTTCGGCATTGTCGTAACTACGAGTCCACCAAAAAGGTACGCCGTAAACAAACCATGTAATAGACTAGGTTCGTTTCAATAGTTCGTTTAAAATAAATTATAAGTATTTGGTGCTGATTCCATGAGATCGAATCGGCAGCACAGAGAAATAGGATTTTGAGAGGGTTTCGGAGTCGAAATCTCCGATTATTGCACTCCGGAACTCTCATACCGAATTTATAAATATAAAGGGGTTCTCGGTGCAACATATAAAGAAAATATAAAGTATATATAGTGTAGAAGGTCCCAGCATACTAGAAAGCCCAAAGGTCAGAGAGGAGCAAGGGGGCACCGCAGCAAGCTTGTGCTTCAGGCTTGCCGCGGCAACCCCACAAGCTTGCCGCAGCAAGGTGCACAGCTGATGGGCTTGTCGCGGCAACCCTGCAACTTGCCGAGGCAAGCCTGTGTCTGGCTTGTGCGTTTGCTTTATGGTGCCTTTTACCTGTGTATGGGTATTTTGTGTTGACTCTGAGGTCTAGGGGTCATATATTCTATACATAGGGAGTGAGTCTATAATGACCTAGTATACATGCTAAAAACATGAACATGCATCATAGGTGCTTGGTGCTCATAAAGAGCTCGTAAAGATGGATGCATGCATGCATGTGTAACATGTAACATGTAAACTTGATTTCAAGGTAGGGAGTTGACCTTGCTAATTTATATTTTGTTTTCTTATTCGCATCTGGAAAGCAAATTATTATATGTACGTGATTACACACGGAGTATGCTCATGTCAGTTTGATGTATGGTGATGTATGCTTAAACTAGTTCAGTTCGACGTATGGTTAGATATGAATATGCTAGTTTTAGTTTAATGTATAGTGATGTATAATGATGATAAGAGATTCAGTAGAGACGAATGCTTTTGTATGACTATGCTCATGTCAGTTTTGATGATGATGATAGAGTCAGTTTCAATGAATGCTTTTGCATAACTATGCTCATGACGGTTTTGATGTATAGATATGTATGATAATGATAAAATCAGTTTCGGCGTATGGCTATGAAGGATTATGCTAATTCAGTTTAGATATGTGGTTATAAATGATGGTGCTAGATCAGTTTAGATGAATGGTTATGAATAATGATACTAGTTCAGTTTCGATATATGATTATAAACTATCTGCTCATGATGCTCTTGCATACATGATACCATGCATTGTTCATGTCCTGTTATCCTTGATGTCATATACACGTTTTTGCTTCGTTTTGAGCCAAGCGATCCCGCTAACTCGGGAGCTTGACTGTGTAATTCTTGAACACAAGTGATCCCGCTAACTCGGGAGCTTGATGTCTTGGGCCAAGTGATCCCGCTAACTCGGGAGCTAATGTCTCGGTCCAAGTGATCCCGCTAACTCGGGAGCTTGATTATCTTGTTTCTTGTACATGTATGTTTTACGTCTGATAACTTGTTTAAGCTAAACCTGTTTTAGCATGATTCCTTGTATTTCTTCCAACATTATTTCTTGTCAGCATGATTTCTTGTATTTGTTTAAGCATGAATCTGTCAGCATGATAAATTATTCGCATGATTAATTACTTGTTTATGCTTTATGTTGCTAGAATAGATATAAGATAAGATATAATGTGCTTAGATTTGTAATTTATGCATCAAGAAGTGAATTGGCATTCTAACATATAAGTTAGCACTGTAAATTTTCCTGCTGAACTTCGATGATAGCTCATCCTATGACTTCATGTATTAGCTGCAAATATTGACCCTGAGCACGAGAATGATCCCACGTATCAGCCATAGGGAGGGGAGGAAGAAGAGGACGAGGAGGAAAAATTCGTTGAGGAATTCTTTCCTAAGTAGGTCAGAGAGAGAGAATGTTTGAGAGATTTGTTTTGAAACTTGTATAAAACAACAGAGTTATGTTTTTTTGAGATATTTGGTACTTCATGCATAAGTCTTCTTTCCATTGTTTAGGTGACGGGTGGCCGTCATCGGTGGAAAGTTATACATAGGATCCGTTAGCTTTAATTTATCTCTTACTAGTTTACTATTTTAATAGATGAATGAATATCAGTTTCTGCCATATTATTTCATGTCAGAGTTATTAAATTGTTTCTGCAAATGCAATACTTTGTACATGACACGATGCACTTGTATGACAGGATCATGTTAGGTGATTCGACGACGTGACCTTTCCCATATATGTTGTAAGGGGAAAAGTCGGGTCGTCACAGGTGGTATCAGACCCCGACGTTAAGTCTGGGTAAACATATGGCAAAGTTTCTGATGTTTGTTCGGTGATAGGGTCTAGGTTGAGTCTATGTTTGTCTGATCAAGTTGTTGCTTGATTATAATAGGTTACGATGCCTCCACGACGAGGGAGACGAAGGGGTCGGTCGACCACCGTTACCCCATCGCACTGGCCCGAATGCAATTTTAGTGGCAGGCTATGAGCACCACACTGCCTCGGGAAGCGGAGAAAATGGGCAAATGGCGGAGAGCAGAACTACAATAGAGAATGTTGCTGAACATACTCCTCCTGTAGCAGATGCTAATCAGATGGGGACTGCTCCCGGAGTCGAGCAGAATGCGGGACAGAATCCGCAGTTGATGGAGACCATGGTCCACACCATGGCCCTGCTAACTGAGAGAAGACCCCCAGAGGGCTTTGCAGAGTTTTTACGCCTTCGACCGCCGAGTTTCTATGGTCAGCACGACCCAATGGAGGCAGAAAGGTGGTTAACACAGATCGAGAAGGTGCTTCTAAGGGTTAGATGCACTGAGGTCGAAAAAGTCAGTTGGGCAGCATACAAACTGGAGGGTCAAGCATATCCCTAATAGCAATCTGTAGAACGGACGAGAGTACCTTGGACGTGGGCAGATTTTACTGAAACTTTCAATGAAAAGTATTCTCCAGCACCTGAGAGATACCGGATGGAGGTCCAGTTTGCGACCTTAGTACAAGGTCAGATGACGGTCAGAGAGTATGAGGCAGAGTTTACTCGCCTTTCCCAATTTGCGCCATTACTCGTAGCCACCAAGCTCATGAAGACACAGAAATTTGAGTGCGGTTTGGAGCCCCTGATTAAGGAGAGAATTTCGTTGTTTCAAGCAACAACATACTCACAAGTGATGAAGTTGGCCCTTATAGCAGAGACCGATGTCGAGAATATGTTCAAGAGGAGAGAGGAACAAAATAAAGGAAGAAAAGCTCAGGCTTTTAATTCCAGTCAAGCAAGTAAAAGACCGCGATACCCCATGCAGCCAACATTCCAACCTGCTGTAGTAGCCTACACAAGGCCCTACAATCCCGCAAATCTACCACCATTACCGCCTCGGATTCCACGTGTTTTGAACCAGCCTGCCCAGTCTGTATCTCGCATTTCACGAGCACGACCGGCAGTTTCCCGCACGGGATCCTATATAGCTTCGTCGACAGCTTCAACCGACATATGTGGAAAATGTGGGAAGGCACACAAGACAGACGAATGTCGTAAAGCGTCTAGGCCGTGCTTTCGTTGTGGAAAGATGGGATATCAGATTAAGGATTATCCAAAGATGGTGGCAACGACATCAAAGATAGGACCAACTTTACGATCTGCACGGCCTACGGTACAAGGCCGAGCTTATGCTATGTCAGCACAAGGCGCCCAAACCAACAATGATATTATTCAAGGTGTGTTTGATAATTATTATTTTATCATAAGTTTATTAATGGTCTTTTTGATGAAGTAGGTGCATCAGTTTAAAATTCAAATATATGTATATATACACTTTGTACACTGAATTATTTTCCACTAGTCTTAGAATCATATAGTTTAGATTTGATAGTTTATATTTTCCACTAATCCTAGCTAACTATATAATACGTGTGCAATAGGTACGTTACTACTGTAACCGGAAGGTGCTTACTTGAGTTATGAGACACGAGTTTTGAGAGATCCTGGATCTACACACTCGTTTGTCACACCTCAGTTTGCTGAAAAGATGGGAAGGTTGGGAGCCACTCCAGAACCTCCCGACTTTATTTTAGATGTGTCAGTCCCGACCGGACAATCTGTCACTACTGACATGGTGTATCGATCCATTGTTGTTCTGATTAAAGATTACTGGGAATACGAAGCAGTAGCCGACTTGATCTTGCTTGATATGCAAGGATTCGACGTAATCCTTGGCATGGATTGGTTGTTCAACCATCATGAAAACGTTGACTGTCAAAAGAAGATCATTACTTTCCATCCCCAAGGGAGGAAATCAGCTAAATTTTTCGGTATACAGTCAACTATACTCCCCTTTATATCAGCGATCCGAGCACGACGATTACTTGATGATGGGGCTCAAGGGTATATTGCTTTTATTCAAAGTAAAAATCAGGAGGAAAAGAAGTTTCACTTTCAGATGTACCGATTGCCTGTGAATTCCCTAACGTTTTCCCTAATGAGTTGTCAGGATTACCGCCTGACAGGGAAGTGGAGTTCACTATTGATTTAGCCGCGGGCACCGAGCCAGTATCAAAGGCACTGTATCGAATGGCACCAGCGGAGTTGAAAGAACTCAAGAAGCAATTGCAAGAGCTTCTTGACAAAGGCTTTATCAACCCGAGTGTCTCCGTGGGGCGCACCGGTGTTGTTCGTGAGGAAGAAAGATGGGTCGATGCGTCTCTGCATCGATTATTTGTCAATTAAATAAGCTGACGATCAAGAATCGTTACCCGCTCCCCAGAATCGACGATCTCTTTGATCAGTTACAAGGAGCAAGGTGCTTTTCGAAGATTGATTTACGATCGGGGTATCACCAAATGAAGGTGAAAGCTGAAGATATTTAGAAGACAACTTTCCGGACATGATATGGTGACTACGAGTTTCTTGTCATGCCCTTCGGGTTGACCAATGCGCATGCATCATTTATGGACTTGATGAATCAAGTCTTCAAGCCTTATTTAGATCAGTGTATCGTAGTTTTCATAGACGATATACTCATCTACTCAAAGATGAGAGCAGAGCACGAAGATCATCTGCGTCTTGCTTTACAGACATTGAGAGATTCTTAGTTGTATGCCAAGTTCAGTAAATGTGACTTCTGGTTGAATCAAGTCAGTTTCTGGGCCATATCATCTCCGAAGCCAGTATTACCATAGATCCTGCAAAGATAGAGGTTGTAGTGCAATGGAAGCAGCCACAAACTGTAATCGAGATCCGAAGTTTTCTAGATCTCGTAAGGTATTATCGACGCTTTGTAGAAGGGTTTTCGAAGCTTGTTGGACCACTCACGCAAATCACTTGTAAGAAGGTCAAATTCGAATGGAATGAGGCATGTGAGCAGAGTTTCCAGGAATTGAAAAGGAGACTCACCTCCACACCAGTCTTAGCAATACCATCAGGCAGTGGAGGCTTTGTTGTCTTCAGTGATGCCTCGTATAGTGGGTTAGGTTGTGTATTGAATCAGAGGGAACATGTGATTGCGTATGGTTCCCGACAGTTGAAAGATCACGAGAAGAACTACCCCACTCATGACCTGGAACTAGCAGCGGTCATTTTTGCCTTGAAGATCTGGAGGCACTACCTGTATGGTAAAACCTTCGAGATTTTCACCGATCATAAAAGTCTCAAGTATCTCTTTACCCAGAAAGAGTTGAATTTGAGGCAGAGAAGATTGATGGAGTTCTTGAAGGACTATGATTGTTCTATTCAGTACCATCCCGGCAAAGCCAATGTAGTGGCTGATGCGCTAAGTCGGAAGTCGTCCACTCAGCTATCCCATCTTGTTACACGGCTGCAAAGATGGAAATTGCTCAATGACATAGTGTCATCCAGTGCCACCCTTGTAGCAACATCAACTGGAGGTTTGCTTGCGACAGTGATGATCTGATCCATTCTTCGATAGGATCGAAGAACTCCAGATGCATGATGCAGAGCTTATTGCCATCAGACAGGGAGTACTCAATGGACTCCAACCATACTTTTCTATTAAGGACGATGGGTCCTTATTATTTCGAGGCAGAGTATGCGTACCAAATGATAGTGCCTTGCGTAATGAAATTCTCGAAGAGGCTCATAAGTCAGCTTATGTAATTCATCCTGGTAGCATGAAAATGTATCAGGATTTGAAGAAGACGTTTTGGTGGAATGGATTGAAGCGAGAAGTGGCGGAATATGTTGCGAAATGTTTGATCTACCAGCAAGTGAAGGTCGAACATTTCCTGCTGGTCTATTATAGCCAGTGTCCATCCCATAGTGGAAATGGGAGAACATTTCCATGGATTTTATCCTTGGCTTGCCCCGTACGCAGAAGGGTTACAATGCGATTTGGGTGATTGTAAATCGTCTCACCAAATCAATACATTTCTTACCCTACAGTACGCGATATACAACATCGAAACTGGCCGGAGGACGATCCGTTCTTCGAGGGAATCGATCAAATAAAAGGTAAGAAAATTATGTTAAGTTGTGATTTATGGTTGTATTAGTCTTTAGTTAAGATGTGGGTGAAAAAATTTAAAAGAAATGAGGTTAAGAATTAAGAAAAAAAATGAGTTTGGGAAGTTAAAACCCGAGTTTAGGTGAAATCTGACAAAACCGTTTGATCGAAATGAAAATAGATCGATCGATTTTATCAAGTTGTGAATCTGAAGGCTTCAGAACAAAACCGTTCAATCGAAATAAGTAATCGTTCGATCGAATTTGAAATTGTTCGGTTAGTTTTGACTGTTTGCCGATACTGCTTCAGTATTTCGACCATAACTTTTTACTCCGAACTCCGATTGATGCGACTCTCGCGGCGTTGGAAAGAGAACAATGAGCTCTACAACTCTTATGAATTAACCAACATTTGAATCAAATGTTTTAAAGGTTAAAATTTAGGGGGCAAATTGCGTCAAATTTTATGTTAGCATAAACTTGCCCATTTTTGCCTTGTTTTTGAGAAACACTTGAATAAGTCTAAGTTGTTGGTGATTAGGGTTAATCCTTGATGAATTATTGTGTGCTTGTGATGTAGATTGAGAGCGGAGGCCATCGATAAGACTTTGCTTAGCTCCGCGTAACTTCGAGGTTAAGGTAGGCGAAATTCACCATCTAATTGCATTTTTTATTTTATTCATAGATAATGTGATATAAACGAATGATTTGTAACTGTTTTTGAAAATATGAGAGCTTTGAAGTATGAAATTAAAATTGAACGCATGTGTGTGTCTGTTCCGTTATGTGTGTGTCCGTTCCATTTATGTATCAGTTTTCGTTCTGAATTTGTTTGTGTTCTGTTCCGTTTCCGAATCCGTTTATGTTTTCTGCTAAGTAAGTTGAATTGAGAACTGTTTGAATCTGAAAAACGAGTGGCGGAGAGGAGTTGAGTCTCCGAAGAGGGGTGAGTCCCCAAGGTTTTTACTCTGTTCCCGCTTATGGGATGCTTTGGCCCCTCGTTGATTGTGTGACTCGACATGTTTTGTTCCTTGAGACGTTTCGTTCCTTGTATGCTTCGATTTAATGATATGTTTGCTCCGTTCTGTTATGTTCTCATCAGAATGTCTCCGTTTTTAACATGTTATGTTTTGATAAGTATCTTTGTTTTTTAGATGTATTTGTTCTCCATATGTATTTGTTTTTCGACATGTGCTGTTTCTGATATATGCTCGTCTCCGATATGCTATGTTTCCGCTTTACTATGTTTTGAAAATGGAAGTGTAATATTTGCAACTCCGTTTAATATGAAATGGTTTTGAAATTTTATCACCGAATCTATGCATTTCAATGATAAGATGTGAATTGTGTTTGAATTTCCTCTACTGGGCTTAGATGTAGCTCGCCCTGACTATACGTCACAGGTAAAATACTTATCAGAACACTGGACTTGTGGATTGAGGACTTGAGGATTGATAAGATTTTCGGTATCATAGATTTTGGTAAGTTGTGGTGTTGCTAGTTATTGTTCATGTTAGATATTAGAACTGGAGATTTTAATATTGTCACATGTATTACCTGCTTTGATTTCTGCATGTATGTAGGCGTACCGAGTGTTCTATATCAGATTGTGATTTGCGACCCAACGGTCCGGGTTTTCCCATTTGGTTTCAGCTAGAAACAAAAAAATATATATATATATATATATATATATATATATCTAAGAAAATTTAGGTTTATAAATTACAGTATTCGTTTGGCTTGTGTGCCTTCCCACACTTTCCACAGATATTGACAGAAGCTGCCGATGAAGCTGTATAGGATCCCATGCGGGAAACTGCCGGTCGTACTCGTGAAATGCGAGATACAGATTGGGCAGGCTGGTTCAAAACACGTGGAACCCGAGGCGGTAATGGTGGTAGATTTGCGAGATTGTAGGGTCGTGTGTAGGCTACTGCAGCAGGTTGGAATGCTGGCTGCATGGGGTATCGCGGTCTTTTACTTGCTTGAC
Organism: Chloranthus sessilifolius; assembly: GCA_021018995.1. Classification (NCBI taxonomy): domain Eukaryota; kingdom Viridiplantae; phylum Streptophyta; class Magnoliopsida; order Chloranthales; family Chloranthaceae; genus Chloranthus; species Chloranthus sessilifolius. The sequence goes on from CM037592.1 coordinate 112,116,453, forward strand.
CGGAATTAAAAGCCTGGGCCTGAGCTTTTCTTCCTTTATTGTGTTCCTCTCTCCTCTTGAACATATTCTCTACATTGGTCTCTGCTATAAGGGCCAACTTCATCACGTGTGAGTATATCGTTGCTTGAAACAACAAAATTCTCTCCTTGATCAGGGGCTTCAAACTGCGCTCAAATTTTTGTGTTTTGATAAGCTCAGTGGCTACGAGTAATGGCGCAAATCGGGAAAGGTGAGTAAACTCTGCCTCATACTCTCTAACCGTCATCTGACCCTGTACTAACGTCTCAAACAGGACCTCCATCCGGTATCTCCCAGGTGCTGGAAAATACTTTTTATTGAAAGCTTCGGTAAAATCTGCCCACGTCCAAGGTATTCCGGGTACTCTAATCTATTCTACATAATGCCACTAAGGATCTGCTTCACCCTCCAGTTTGTATGCTGCCCAACTGACTTTTTCGACCTCAGTGCATCTAACCCTTAGAAGCGCCTTCTCGATCTGTGTTAACCACTTTTCTGCCTCCATTGAGTTGTGCTGACCATAGAAACTCGGCGGTTGAAGGTGTTCAAACTCTGCAAAGCCCTCTGGGGGTCTTCTCTCAGCTAGCAGGGCCATGGTGTGGACCATGGTCTCCATCAACTACGGATTCTGTTCCACATTCTGCTCGACTCCGGGAGCAGTCCCATCTGATTAGCATCTGCTACAGGAGGAGTATGTTCAGCAACATTCTCCATTGTAGTTCTGCTCTCCGCCATATGCACATTTTCTTCGCTTCCCGAGGCAGTGTTGTGCTCATAGCCCGCCACTGGAATTGCATTTGGGCCAGTGCGATGAGATAACGGTGGTCGACCCCTTCCTCTCCCTCGTCGTGGAGGCATCGTAACCTATTATGATCAAGCAACAACTTGATCAAATAAACATAGACTCAACCTAGACCCTAACACCGAACAAACATAAAAAACTTTGCCATATGTTTACGCCAGATTTAAGTCTCCCAAAGACTTAACGTCGGGGCTCTGATACCACCTGTGACGACTTTTCCCCTTACAACATATACGGAAAGGTCGCGTCGTCGGATCAGCTAACATGATCCTGTCATACAAGTGCATCATGTCGTGTACAAAGTATTGCATTTGCAAAAGCAATTTAATAACTTTGACATAAAAATAATATGGCAGAAACTTATATTCATTCATCTATTAAAACAGTAAACTAGCAAGAGATATTAGCAAAGCTAACAAATGCTATGTATAGCTTTCCACCGATGACGGCCATCCGTCACCTAAATAATGGAAAGAAGGCCTATACATGAAGTACCAAATATCTCAAAAAAACGTAACTCTGCTGTTTTATACAAGTTTCAAAACAAATCTCTCTCAAGCATTCTCTCTCTGACCTATTTTGGAAAGAATTCATCAGCGAATTCTTCCTCCTCGTCCTCTTCTGCCTCCCCCTCCTCTGGCTAATACGTGGGATCACCCTCGTGCTCAGGGTCAATATCTGCAGCTAAGACATGAAATCGTAGGATGACCTATCATCGAAGCACAACAGAGAAATTTACAGTGCTATCTTATATGTTAGATTGCCAATTCACTTCTTGATGCATAAATTACAAATCTAAGCACATTATATCTTATCTTCTATCTATTCTAGCAACATATAACATAGACAAGTAATTAATCATGCGAATAATTTATCATGCTGAAACAAATACAAGAAATCATGCTTGAACAAATATAAGGAGTCATGCTGAAACAGGTTTAGCTTAAACAAGCTATCAGACGTAAAACATAATGTACAAGAAACAAGAGAATCAAGCTCCCGAGTTAGCGAGATCACTTGTCAAGCTCTCGAGTTAGCTAAATCACTTGGACCAAGACATCAAGCTCTCGAGTTAGCGGGATCACTTATCAAGCTCCTGAGGTAGCAGGATCACTTGGACCAAGACATCAAGCCCCCGAGTTAGCGGGATCACTTGTGTTCAAGAATTACACAATCAAACTCCTGAGTTAGCAAGATCACTTCGCTCAAAACGAAGCAAAAACGTGTACATGACATCAAGAATAACAAGGCATGAACAATGCATGGTATCAGATATGCGAGAGCATCATGAGCAGATACCATATAATCATATATCGAAATTGAACTAGTATCATTATTCATAACCATTCATCTAAACTGATCTAGCATCATCATTTATAACCATATATCTAAACTGAATTAGCATAATCCTTCATAGCCATACCTCGAAACTGATTTTATCATTATCATACATATCTATACATCAAAACCGACATGAGCATAATCATGCAAAAGCATTCATTGAAACTGACTCTGTCATCATCATCGAAACTGACATGAGCATATTCATACAAAAGCATTTGTCTGTACTGAATCTCTTATCAACATTATACATCACTATACATTAAACTAAAACTAGCATGTTCATATTTAACCATACGTAGAACTGAAACTAGTTTAAGCATACATCACCATACACCAAACTGACATGAGCATACTCTGAGTGTAATCACGTACATATAATAATTTACTTTCCAGATGTGAATAAGAAAACAAAATATTAATTAGCAAGGTCAACTCCCTACCTTGAAATCAAGTTTACGTGTTACACGTGCATCCATCTTTACGAGCTCTTTATGAGCACCAAGCACCTATGATTCATGTTTTTAGCATGTATACTGGGTCATTATAGACTCCCTATGTATTAGAATATATGACCCCTAGACCTCAGAGTCAACACATCATACCCATACACAAGCAAAACGCACCACAAAGCAAACGCACAAGCCAAACACAGGCTTGCCTCGGCAAGCTGTAGGGTTGACGCGGCAAGCCCATCAGCTGTGCACCTTGCTGCGGCAAGCTTGTGGGGTTGCCGCGGCAAGCCTGAAGAACAAGCTTGTTGCGGTGCCCCCTTGCTCCTCTCTGACCTTTGGGCTTTCTAGTATGCTGGGACCTTCTACACTATATATACTTTATATTTTCTTTTATACGTTGCACCGAGAACCCCTTTGTATTTATAAATTCGGTATGAGAGTTCCGGAGTGCGATAATCAGAGATTTCAACTCCGAAACCCTCTCAAAATCCTATTTCTCCGTGCTGCCGATTCGATCTCATAGAATCGGCACGAAAGACCTATAATTTATTTTAAACGAACTATTGAATCGAACCTAGTCTATTACGTGGTTTGTTTATGGTGTACCTTTTTGGTGGACTCGTAGTTATGACAACCCCGAAAGGGTGTCGGTGTCGAGTTCGTGAAATACTTGTCAAAGCTAGGGCTGCAATGAACTCTCCGAGACCAAGCGGTCGTCTGCCGTAATTCTCGCGACCGAATCGTACGGTCGCTTTGTGATTCACGGGATTTAATCTAAGGGTTTGAAGAGATAGAATAGAGAAGTGGTTTTGAGAAGCTAGAAGAAAGGTTTTATCTTCTGGTTTTACTTAGCTTTTACGATCAGTGGATTTACTGGGTTTGGTTGCTATGGGAATTCTAAAGAAGGAAGAAGATGGTGACGAGGCAAGGGGGCACCGCAGCAAGCTTGTGCTTCAGGCTTGTCGCGGCAACCCCACAAGCTTGCCGCGACAAGGTGCACAGCTGATGGGCTTGCCGCGTCAACCTTGCAACTTGCTGAGGCAAGCCTGTGTCTGGCTTGTGTGTTTCCTTTGTGGTGCCTTTTGCCTGTGTATGGGTATTTTGTGTTGACTCTGAGGTCTAGGGGGCATATATTCTATACATAGGGAGTCTATAATGACCCAGTATACATACTAAAAACATGAACATGCATCATAGGTGCTTGGTGCTCATGAAGAGCTCGTAAAGATGGATGCATGCATGCACGTGTAACACGTTACACGTAAACTTGATTTCAAGGTAAGGAGTTGACCTTGCTAATTTATATTTTGTTTTCTTATTCGCATCTGGAAAACAAATTATTATATGTACATGATTACACTCGAAGTATGCTCATGTCAGTTTGATGTATGGTGATGTATGCATAAACTAGTTTCAGCTCGGTGTATGGTTAGATATGAACATGCTAGTTTCAGTTTAATGTATAGTGATGTAAAATGACGATGCTAGATCAATTTAGATGAATGGTTATGAATAATGATACTAGTTCAGTTTCGATATATGATTATATGCTATCTGCTCATGATGCTCTCGTATACCTGATACCGTGCATTGTTCATGTCCTGTTATCCTTGATGTCATGTACATGTTTTTGCTTCGTTTTGAGCCAAGTGATCCTGCTAACTCGAAAGCTTGACTGTATAATTCTTGAACACAAGTGATCTCGCTAACTCGGGAGCTTGATGTCTTGGTCCAAGTGATCTCGTTAACTCAGGAGTTTGATGTCTCAGTCCAAGTGATCCCGCTAACTCGGGAGCATCATTCTCTTGTTTCTTGTAAATGTATGTTTTACGTCTGATAGCTTGTTTAAGCTAAACCTGTTTCAGCATGATTCCTTGTATTTGTTCCAGCAAGATTTCTTGTATTTGTTTCAGCATGAATCTGTCAGCATGATAAATTATTCGCATGACTAATTATTTGTCTATGCTATATGTTGCTATAATAGATACAAGATAAGATATAATGTGCTTAGATTTGTAATTTATACATCAAGAAGTGAATTGGCATTCTAACATATAAGTTAGCACTATAAATTTCTTTGTTGAGCTTCGATGATAGTTCATCCTACGACTTCATGTCTTAGCTACAGATATTGACTCTGAGCACGAGGGTGATCCCACGTATCAGCCAGAGGAGGGGGAGGAAGAAGAGGGCGAGGAGGAAGAATTCGCTGAGGAATTCTTTCCTAAGTAGGTCAGAGAGAGAATGTTTGAGAGATATTTGTTTTGAAACTTGTATAAAACAGCAGAGTTATGTTTTTTTGAGATATTTGGTACTTCATGTATAGGTCTTCTTTCCATTGTTTAGGTGACAGGTGGCCGTCATCGGTGGAAAGCTATACATAGCATCCGTTAGCTTTGTTTATATCTCTTACTAGTTTACTGTTTTAATAGATGAATGAATATCAGTTTCTGCCATATTATTTTCATGCCAGAGTCATTAAATTGCTTTTGCAAATGCAATACTTTGTACACGACACGATGCACTTGTATGACAGGATCATGTTAGCTGATCCGACGACGCGACCTTTCCGTATATGTTGTAAGGGGAAAAGTCGGGCCGTCACAGTATCTTTATCTAAAATTAATTTGATAATGGTTTTAAGTAGATATGAAGTCATTTAATTAAAGAAATCCGTGCAATATAATGTACGATAGCGGATTTAAGTGATATACATCCATATGGTCAACATTAATGTAAATACTTAAAGAAATTAAGTCACTGAACAACATATAATTGAGGTTGTTACTATGCCTTCCTCACTTATAGCCACTAACGTGCTAAGAAGCTTCAGATATGCATTTCTTGTCTTTAGTGGTTTCTCTAATAGTGTAGATACATTTGTAGATAAACCAATCATAATAAAAATTGCGAAAATATGAATAATATCAGGTTGTAATTCGTTTCTTTGCATGTAGTCCACACAAAATTCCTCAATGCCAAGTGTCGAGAAGAATTAGATGGAAACAGGATAACTACCTAATTTAGATAGTTATACAATGTTATGATGACTTACAGAAAAGAATTTCTTGCTTCAATTTAAGCCCAGAAAAGGAATCCCGCTTTCTTTTCAGTGTTGCACATATTTCATCAGCGATAGGCTTTGTAATATCCTGCAAGTAATAAATTCTATCATGTTCAAATAAAATTTAGAAACTGATCTGTGTTTAATTTTAATATGGAAAACATAGAAACACAATTCCATCAAAACCTTACGACATAAATGTCATAATCAAATGTTACCTGATAGAAACCAGACATCAGTTTTAAAGAGATGCTTTCATAACACCTACGGCATACAATTTTCGTAAGTATCATAGCATGAGTATATTATAGCTTGATCGTGCTTAGTTAGCAATCAAAACAAGGAATATTAATACAAATTAGCATTACCAATTTTCTAACACTAGACCAGGTATTTCTACAAAGTCAGCTGCAACTCGAAGCCCTGAGAATCTGGCAAATGAAGATCGATTGCATATAAGGTGAACCTAAGAAATTGTTGTTCAAGAAAGATCATCATGTTAGCATCTCTTCATGAAAGGCAGTGTAGAGGATTATCAAATCATGTATACATCAGTTACAATCATTAAAGAGATCCAGGAACTACTAAAAAACTTAAACTTTCATAAAGCTGGCATGGTTGTCTAAATTAACGTGTAACTAATAGACTGGAACTTGATACATAATATGGATGAATCAACATGATATGCAAAAGAAGTGGATGATTTTGTTTTTCAAGTATAACCAGGTGGTACGAGTGTCATCATCAATAAAAGTGACAATAATGAAAATCATTGAGTGAATTGAGGGGGGTGACCCCACACATCAGAGTGCACAATACCGCAAGGAGAATCAGATCTGTGCATATGGGAAGGATAAGATTTTCTGACGTGTGGAGACTTCACAACCTTCACATTGAAATTCACAGATCTAAACACAGGAATTAAATTGCAGAAGATTTGGAAGCCACCATGGCCAAGTTTGGGATGCCACAATCAACGGTTGAGGGGGTAATTGCCGCACTCCCCATTACCTATTTGGGCCTCCCCCTTGGTCTTGGACAGCCTACCAACAGGGCCTGGGATCCCGTTGTCAATAAATTTCAGCGGCGATTGGCTTCTTGGAAGGGAAACCTTCTCAGCAGTGGTGGTAGACTTCTGCTACTTAAAACGGTCCTCTCTAGCCTTCCAATATTTTACTTCCCTATGTTCAAATGCCCCATGTCGGTAGTGCATCAGCTGGAGTAAATTCAAAGGAATTTCCTTTGGGAGGGGTTGGGAGGCAATAAAAAGTACCACCTGGTTTGGTGGGACATTTGTCAACTTCCCGTGAGATGTGGGGGTTTGGGCATCCATAGCTTACATTGGGTCATCATTGCCTTGTTGGGAAAATGGTTTTGGCGTGCCGGTTCAGATAGGGAAAGAGACAGTTTGGGGGTGTCCGTGTTGCTAGAGGAGTATGGGGCCTTAGAAGGAAATTGGGGTATCAACGTCGGTATAAGTAACTCCGCCTCGGGTTGGTGGAGGGCCATTTGCAGAACCTGGCCTTATTTTTCCTGGTGGATGCGGCTCAGCTGGGGCAATGGTCTCCGCATCGGGTTTTGGGAGGATTCTTGGGACCACATCAGACTGCTTAAAGATTCTTTCCCTGAAATATTCAACATTAGGGCTGACCAGTGTGGTATCGTGGCGTCCTTTTTTGTGGATGTTGTTGAGGGGCCTACCTGGAATCTCCTCACCAGAAGGCGGCTCAGAGAAGTGGAGGTGGCCCCATTCCAGCAGCTGTTGGTCGTGCTCTACAGGCTCAAAAGGAATCCTGCTGGCTGCAATGAGAGGAACTGGCTGCCCAACAAGAATGGGGTCTTCAATGTAAAGTCCTACTACCAGATTCTAACGAGTCGGCCATTAGTCAGATGGGAGTGGGCGGGACTATGGAAATCACTGGTTCCCCCCAAAGTAAAATTTTTCTCGTGGGCGATGATCCGAGGGAGAATCCACACCATCGACCAGCTACTTAGAAGGGGCAAAGTCCTTCCAAACGTTTGCGCCATGTGCCTCCAGGCGGAGGAGTCTGCGAACCGTCTCTTCCTCCAGTGATGGGTGGCTGCTGAGGTCTGGAGGGTGACCCTTAAAACTTTCGATATAGGTTGGGCGTCCTCAGCCACCATTTCGCAAATGTTATTAGCCTAGGATGTCATTAAGTTGGAGGGGCAGCTGGGGGCGTTTTGGAGAGTTAGCTTCTTTGCGGTGATCTGGAGTCTGTGGCTTGAAAGGAATGACCGCATTTTCAGCCGGAAGCAGCGACTAATCGGCGTGATCTTGAAAAGCGTCAAAAACCTTATGTGCCATTGGGTGGTTTTGGACAAGGACAGTGCTGAGGGGGACCTCTACTCTTGGGATCCGGGGTAGTACTATGACCCCCCCCCCCTCGTCTTCGCGGCTGTTGTGTAATTTTTTTTTCCCTTGTTTTTGTGTGGGACCGCTTGTGCAATTCCGATCGTTTTTTGTTCGGTCTTTTGTTCTCTTTGTATCTTATCAGCTTGACGGGGACGCCGACGTCGTAGACATTGGATATGGACCGTTTCGTGTATACCGACGTCGGAAGAAGTGGAATGGAAATCAGAAATAGGCGAATGAGGCGAAAATTGGCGAAAGAAGTAAATTGGAGGAATCAACCAATTCGATCGATCGAATTGAAGTTTTGATCGATCGAAATTTTCGATCGATTGAAGTTTTGATCGATCAAAATTTTCAATCGATCGAAGTCTCATTTCGATCGATCGAATGGCTTCGACAGAGTTATATAGTTCTGGAGTGAAATTTTGACCAATCGAATGGACTATTCGATTGATCGAAAATTTCGATCGATCAAATGTCGACGACAATATTTTATATGTAAAATTTTCGATCGATCGATCGAATTTCAATTTCGATTGATCGAATTTCAATTTCGATCGATCGAAATAGCACCGAGATGTTTAGTTAATTTTGAAGTCTATATTCGAACTTCTGTTTTGAGGGTTTATTTGTCTTTTATTTATTAATTGTTTTAGGGTTTTCTTTTATTGAAAGGACTCCTATATAACGTCCTTAAATTGAACAATGTAATTAGTTATTGATGATTAATGAAAAGAGCTTTTGCTTGTGTGCTTGAGATGAGCCTCTACGAAGAGTGATTCTTCTTCCCGAGAAGGGTTTGGTGCGAAGCCAAGGGTGTGAAGCCCGCAATTCTATCTATCTATCTTCATCTTCTCTGCTTGTGTGTTGATCCTTATAATCCTAAATCAATCGCCATCCCTTTTGAAATCCTAAAACCCTAGTTTTATCCTAAGCCATTGAATCGACCCGATTCAACAACCGTAGATCCCAGCATAATTATTAAACCATTCTGCACCAAATATTCATAGAAAATCAGTGATCCCATCATTGAATTGTGAGCGCCCTAATCTGGAAAAAACTAGAGTTCTATTTCTAGGATCGATCTGCGCTGTAACCTAACGGATCTAGCGCCTGGACTGAACCCTACCAAAAGCATACGTGATCATCCCCATGGAATACTACGAAAACTTAAGGTATTCGTTACATTTTGTGAATTTTATTGCTTAATTTAATTCTAATTTAATTCCGGCAAAATCAATCATATCATTCACGTAGTTTAGGATACCGTCCTGCGTCACAGCTTCTCGTTGTTTGGCAATATATTGGATGGCCATTTACTGATAAAAAAAAATAGCATTTATAGAAGCATTTATAGAAAAAGGAAAAACAGAGGATGAGCTGTTGTAAGATCCATCCTCCATAGTTGCAGTAAGTGTATTAAAATCTACATCCAGATAGTAGAGTCCTCTCTCAACACCTCTACCAACAACCTCCTTCGTAGTAAGCTCTTGAAACACACAATGAGAAGGATAAAATGTAATACAACAGATGAATTTTTTATCAATGATATTAACCGAAAGAAGATTAGTAGAAAGTTGAGAAACAAGATATATGAGATAATAAAAGAGAAGGAGAGACTCAATGGTTCCTACTCCTAGAACTAGAGTAAAGGACCCATCTGCAAATCAAACCTGGATTGAGGAAGATGGTGGAGAGTATAAATAATTGCCCTAAGATTCACCCGTCATATAACTTGTGGCCCCTGAGTCAAAAGCCCAACAGGGGTAGCTGAAGGAGAAGTAGTCGCACCACAGAGCTCGGCTCCAATAATCTCAGGAATCTCATATCAGAGGGAGCTCATAATATCACTAGAAGTAGTGTCAGAAGATATATCTGTGACGGCAGTGTTAGCAAACGAGGGTGCTCAAGGACAATCCTTTGCAAGATAGCTATGTAGCCGATAAAAATGGTCCTGGTTATGGCCAGAGAAATCACGATAAGAACAAAGAATAATGGATCAGCCACCACGTCAACCACAGCCACGACAACCCCCTCTATCACTTCCTCTACCTCTACCTCTAGGAGGACATGAATCATAAGCAGTGCCAAAGCAAGAAGTGGCCTTATAGTGAGAATCTACATATGTGTTCACTCATAATCAGGATGTAGGCATCCAAGAATTTGTAGAACCGATCCCTTTCAAGGTGTGCCAACTTTGCTCTAACCTCCTTTACAAATTTTGAAAAGGCTCATAAATCATAATGGCCAAGTTCTTCCCACATACCTTGTATGGTGCTATAATACTCCCCACAGACAAATCTCCTTGTTTGCATTCAACTATTAATTGTTTTACCAGATGAATACGGGTATCGTGCTCAGTGAGTGAAAAAGTGTCGGCAAGCTTACTCCAAAGTTTGAACAAAAATGTTCTATAGATGGATGGGTCCATAGAATTAAATAGCCACCCCAAGATAATAACATTGTTCACATCCCATTTTCAGCATCAACTACATTCATTTTGGGTCTTGGCGTGGTTCTAATGAGCAATTCCAAGTTCATTCGATCTTGAACATAAAGGGTGATAACAGTTTCCATTCCAAATAGTTGTTAAAATTCCATTTTATAGAGGTTATGTGATGTGAAATTTAGATCCGCCTGTTTGAATTGTGGTCGGATGAAGAAGAGACGTCAAAAGAGAAAGTGGACTTGCGAATAAGTTTTTAAACAAAGGCCCGTTAAAGACCCGTTTGATCAGAAAGAAGAAAATCCAAAATTTATTAGGGTCTTCAACTTTCTATCTCGTCACTTTTATGTTTGACTTATTTTAAAGTGTCAAACAATGTTGGATTGATGCAAAATTGGTCATATTTGAAAGCTTATCGAAGTAGCTTTCCAACGAGCCAAAAAACGTGCAATTCCGATAAGTATTGAAAATGTTATGGTCAATTTTTGGAAGTTGCACAGAAAGTGTCGAATTTCAAAACTCCTAATTGAATTAGGATTAGTCTCTTTTATTATTTTATTTTAAAAAATAGGATTTGTTTCTTTTATTAGAAATATGATTAATTTCCTTATTGTTTTAGGACTTTATTTTATTGTTTTAAAAGAATTAGGATATTTCTTTTATTTGAACTTGGAATTAGAGTTACACTAGGATTTCTAGTTTTATGCATTGGTTAGCCTATTTAAAGCCTTGTAAACAACTTTATTATTACTTTTTGGTTAATGAAAATTGTTGATGTAAAAAAATTGAGAGTTCTAAACTTTCATGAGGGTGTGATTCTCTTAAAACGGAGAGTGATTCTTCGATTCCCGCTTGTGGTTTGGTGCGACGTCAACTCTTCTTCCATCTCTATCTTCTTAGATCTATGGTTTGCATAAGTAGCGTATCCCTAATTATTTTATTTATTTCATAAAATCCAAAATCAACCTATTTGTTCATCATAAATCATTATTAGCCTTTTAATTTTATTCGGTATCGAGAGAACCCGCTTGTGAGTTCGTTCAACGCCTTAAAACTATTAGAGATCTAGCCGTTCATAAGAACCCTAGTCTTCTAGATCCGTGATAGGGAACGTACATGAAAGTAACGCTATTTTGGGTCGAAATTAAAACATCTAATTGGATTTCTAGAATTTTCTATGGGAATTTGTTATGAGAAATTGTTATTTTTAATTGGTTAAATTAATTTTAATCTTAATCTCAGCCCTAACATTGCATTTAGTAAGTTCCTGCATCAAATTGGTATCAAATAATCAATTTAGTTTTAGGATTTTAGTGTTCATATAGGTTTTAAGGTTTATTTTGTTATTAATTTAGAATTGCATCATTTCATATTTGTCTATGGTTTGTCTAGCTTTTGTCGAATTTTTTCGTCATCTGACTTTTGTCTATTTTTATTTTTATTTTTTTATCTAACTATTGTCTTGCATCACTTAGTTTCATAATTGCATGTCATTTCAATCTTACAGCATTTTATTTCATTAGTGTACACGTCTAATGTTTGACAAGAGTCCTCATCCATTGTTGGTTCATAGTGTTTGTCTTTTCTAGTATTGTATCTAACTTGTGTTTGTTTCAAGCACCATGTATGAGTCACTTACATGTCACCATGAATTCTTTACCCATCATGAAAGGGTACTAGCCGAACAAAGAAACCGCTACACTCCAAATTATTGGCAAAGTCCAAAAAATTGTGATGAGACTAGAGTTAGGGGATACCCTCACATCGTGAACCCGAGTACAACCCTACCGAGAAGTTTCTCAAACCTATTCAGAATGAGGTTCCAAGTTTTGAGGGATAGTTAAACCCCAAAACCTTCGTAGAGTGGTTGTCTAGTGTAGAGGAATATTTTGATTGATATGGCGTACCAAATGAGTACAAAATTAGGCTAGCAAAAACAACGTTGGAGGGTAATGCCAAATTTTTTTGGACTCGCGTAGATAGTAGTACTGAATCTCTTCGGAATAAATATATCTCCACATGGGAGGACATGACGGTGAAACTTATCGAAAAGTATGTCCCTTTAACACACAGTCACTTTCTACGGAATTTGAAAACCAAGACAGATAAGTGTCCTGATTGCCTTAAGTGTCAAGGGTTTGGGCACTTTACATACCAATGCCCCACAAAATTTCCCACTCCGAATTTATTGACTAAAAGAGTGAGTTCTAAGGAGCCGGAGAATAGGGAAGCGGAAGAAGTGTACGACCCTAGTACCGTGCTAAGTGAAGAGGAGATAGAAGAAGCTGAAGAAAGTCTAGTTTGTGTTAAATAGACTTTTATTTCCCTTGTGAGTAGTGATGTTGAGTCACCCACACGTGAAACAATCGAGTCACTTGCCTATGAGTCATTGGTATCCATAGAGTTGGGTACACATGACTTGTTGGTGCCCCTTGAATCGAGTACACATGAGTTCATCGAACTGGGTACACAAGAACCATTAGAGTCAATTGAATCGAGTACACTTGAGCCCAATGAACTGTGCACACAAGAACCATTAGGATCCATTGAATTGAGTACCCCAGAGTCTTTGATTTTGGTTGAAGAGAATACACACGAGTTAATCGAGTCGAGTGTAGATGTACGTACACCTATTTTATGCCCAACAACAAAACCTTTAGACCCATTCCTTGATGCTTATCCACCTGAGCCCAATCCTATCTACTCATTGATTTCCAAATACCCGCCTGAACAATATGTGAAGAGGTTAAATGGAAAAGTTTTGGGAGATCCATATTTTGTTACCAAGGTAAAGACACATCAAGCATATCGAGAACATCTTTGTAAGTGAAAAGGTAAACCGAAAATTGACAACACTCTAACTGCAAGGAGAAAGCAATCTGAGAAACATCAGGCATACCTCATCCAGTGGAAGGGTAAGCCGAATACTAGAACACACATATTTTCTCCCAATATCCATTCATCAAAGGTCATCAGAGTCTACATCTACTTTTACATATTGCATTCATGAGTTACATGCTGAGATTAAGAAAAGAATTAATTCGAACAATGAAAAATACAAGTTTTCTGCAGATTCTCATAAACGGTTCAAAGAATTTCAAGAGGGGAATTTTGTGATGGTTCGGAATAGACCCGAGCAATTCCCGCAAGGAGTTGCAAAGAAGTTACAATCTCGCGGTGCTAGACCCTATCAGATCTTGAAGCATGTCGATTCTAATGCTTACATCTCAGATCTTCCGCCAGATTTGGGGATTAGCACGACTTTCAACGTGGAGGACCTTGTTCCATTTCATAGCCCTTCAACCATCCTTGTCAACCCCTTTGAGTCTTCTACATCTGATGAACCAATAATTCCCCTACCCACATTGCTACCCCCACCTACTTGGCAAACCCGTGAGATCATCGAAGATGTACTGGATGATCAGATTGTGTCCACCAACCAAGGGGGACTTCAAAAGCATTTGGTCAAGTGGAAGAACAAGAGCTATTCAGAGAATACATGGATTACACAAGAGTTTCAGCAGATTGACCCGGATCTCTTGGACCTCTATCACAACCAGTATTCATCGAGAATGCATCCTTCTATAACCCGGGGAGAGTTGATGGGGACGTCCAATTCAATCCGCTTCCAATCGAGGTTCCCTATATATTGTCTGTGATCGCGACCGTGAAAATTCATGCCAGCCAAAGTTTGAGGTCGAACTTTTTCAAAGTAGAGGGGATTGATGCGAACTTTAGATCCGCCTGTTTGAATTGTGGTCAGATGAAGAAGATAAGTCAAAAGAGAAAGTGGACTTGCGAATGGGTTTTTTTTTAAAGGCCCATTAAAGACCCGTTTGATCAGAAAGAAGAAAATCAAAATTTATTAGGGTCTTCAACTTTCAATCCCGTCACTTCTATGTTTGGCCTATTTTGAAGTTTCAAACAAAGTCGAATTGATGCGAAATTGTTCATATTTGAAAACTTATCGAAGTAGCTTTCCAAAGAGTCAAAAAACGTGCAATTCCGAGATTGTGTCCACCAACCAAGGGGGACTTCAAAAGCATTTGGTAAAGTGGAAGAACAAGAGCGATTCAGAGAATACGTGGATTACACAAGAGTTTCAGCAGATTGACCCAGATCTCATAAACCTCTATCACAACCAGTATTCATCGGGAATGCATCCTTCTAACTAGAGGAGTTGATGGGGACGTCTGATTCAATCCGCTTCCCATTGAGGTTCCCTATATATTGTCTGTGATCGCGATCGTGAAAATACGTGCTAGCCAAAGTTCAAGGTCGAACTTTTTCAAAGTAGATGGGATTGATGCGAACTTTAGATCTGCCTGTTTGAATTGTGGTCAGATAAAGAAGATAAGTCAAAAGAGAAAGTGGACCTGCGAATGGGTTTTTAAAAAAAGGCTCATTAAAGATCTGTTTGATCAAAAAGAAGAAAATCCAAAATTTATTAGGGTCTTCAACTTTCAATCCCGTCACTTTTATGTTTGGTCTATTTTGAAGTGTCAAACAAAGTTGGATTCAAGAGATCATCTCCTTTAGATAGCTTGAGTGACTTGGCATGCTTCTACTGCTCCAGGGACCGACACGTGCTATGACAGAGAAGACCTCGTCTGTCGGGTCTTAAGCTGCTTTGTTGACCCGCTGGGAGTTCCTCGGGTTGGATTTGAAAGACCTCTACGCCCGGATGCATCGATCAGGCCATCTTTTAGCCATATGGGACCCAGTTTGTTGGGATCTTCTTCTCGGCTGTGGGCCGACCTGGGAACTCGGCTTAAATCCCAGTATGTTGCAGAGGAGACCCGTTCCTCTATTTTTTATGGTGAGTTCGTGAAGCTGGGAATGACTACCGATACCGGCCCGGAGGACCTTCGGTGTGGCAGAGCTTCCCCCGGGGTTGACGATACGACCATTTGCGATGAGGGAGAGTCTGGAATTGCTGGGACATAGCTGGTGATTCATAGGGGGACCTGGCCACACGCGGGTACTGTCAAGTCGCGGTGTCTGATGGTGGATGCTCTGCAGATACAGCCTTATCCAGATCAATCGGAGTGGGGAGAGGCCCAGGATTCTGAATTGGAGGTGGAAATTGATCGGCTGATTGAAGTACGGCGAAATCTCGGGATGTCGTTTAAGGGATCCCAGGCAGAGTTACGAGAGGTGTTCCGATCGATTATCTCGTGCCGTTAGACTAGAAAGAGGAAACGGTGAGGTGGATCGCGGGAGCTTGCGCGATTACATTGGGATATGTTGGATGGGAGAAGGGAGGGGGGGCAATGACCAGTTTCTGTCGTTTTGGGCGGGCTTTGAATTGGTGCATTTATGAAGTTGGTATCTTGGAATGTTAGAGGTATCAGTGATCGGCTGAAGCGGGCGGGGGTTAAGCAGGCGATCGCGGGTTTCAAGCCTGTAGTGGTCACCCTCCAAGAAACTAAATGGGGAAGTTGTGACGGAAGGAAGGTTGCTTCAATCTTGGGGGGGGGGGGGGGGGGGCAGCTAGGACTGAATCGGAGTTGATTCGATAGGCGCTTCCGGAGGGATTCTTGTGGCCTGGTCATCGATTTTGTTTGATAAGGTGGATGAGGAACTGGGGCATTTTTCGGCATCTGTGGTGCTGCGTGACAAAGTGTCAGGGAAAGTTTGGAGCTTTGCGGGCATTTACGGATCGGCGACGGACCGGGAGAGGGGGGAGTTTTGGTTCGAGCTGAATGCTTTGGCAGCTCAATGGGATTTCCCACTCTGCTTGGCTGGGGACTTTAATGCTATCAGGTGGGATTTTGAGAAGCAGGGTGGCCCTGCTAATCTTCGGGACATGAGGGATTTCAATTCCTTCATTGCAGACTGAGGTTTACTCGATATCCCGCTGATGGGGGCCAGATTTACGTGGTCTAGCATGCAGGATTCGCCGTCTTTCAGCAGGTTGGACAGATGTCTATGTTCTACATAGTGGCTTGACATCTTCCCGGGTGCCCGATTGGAAGCGTTCGCTCGAGCTATTTCGGATCATCGGCCTATTGTTCTCACATGCGAGTTCCGTGAAAGGGGACCGTCCCCTTTCCGCTTTGAGAATATGTGGCTACTGGACGACTCGTTTAGGGAGAAGGTTCGGGGGTGGTGAGCGGAAGCGGTGCCGAATGGGACGGCTGCTTATCAGTTCATCACTAAGCTTCGTCGATCAAAGGATAGGATTAAGGGCTGGAATATGGATGAGTATGGAAAGGTGCATGTTAGAAAAGATGATTTGTGACGGAGACGCCACATACATGGACATTGGATTCGGACCACATCGTTTCTATCGGCATCGGAAGAAGCATAGAGGAAGCCCGAGTACCGTAGCCTCAAAAGAGAAACGGACACAAACCGCGAGGAGAACGACGTCGCAGAGAATCCTCGCGCAAGCGAGCACTTAAAGTTGCTCGAGCGATGATAATCCTCGCGCGCACGAGCTACGGCGACGATTACAAACGCGCGAGTGATCACTTAAACTCGTTTAAGTGACCCCTTGCGCGAGCCATGATAATTATCGCTCGAGCGAGCACTTACGCAAGTGATGATAATTATCGCTCGAACGAGCTACGACACGGAATTTTATGCGAAAACTTTCCTTTTTGTGTTTTATTAGTATTAAAACTCTTTATTTCAAACTTAATTATTGGTAGCCTATATATAGAGGCTTGTAAAGACTTTTAATTAGTTGATTGATTATTAAATGCTTTTGTGCTTGAGTAATCTTTGCCTGAGATTGGTTTGGTGTGAGACCAAGGGAGTGATTCCCATATATCTTCTGATTTATTGTCTTCAATTTGTGTGATCTCTTATATTTGCTATCTTTCGATCTGTGTTTCCTTCTCTAAACCATAGCCTAATTGTTTCCTTTCAAATCCAAAACCCTAAACCTGTTTTGAAGCCCTAAACCACACAAAGTCAATACCCTTTCCAAAACCACAAACTGATCTAAAATCATAAGCCTTTTACAAACCCTAATTCCCTTTTACAACCCGATTTGGAATCCGTGAATCTACATCGGACTGGAGACAAGCGCCTACGCCTGAAAAAGCTAGAATCCTATCTCTAGGCCGATCTCGCCTCGACTTTAAAAGTACTTACGCATCGGACTGGACCCTACCTGGATCTTGTGTGATCTACCCATCAAAATTCTGCAAAACCCTAAAGGTATCGAAGATAATTTTGCGATTAAACTTGATTTTATTTCATTAATTTCGGCAAATCTGCATAAAAATCATATTTCGCATTTTAGGGTCGTTGTCCCGTGTCAGTTTTGGTATCAGAGCCCTAGGTTTTCTAGGTTAGGGCATCTTTGCTTGTCATATTTATTTTATTGCATTGTCTTCCCTTTTTTGAGTCCATATTGCATTTCATATTAGAACCCTAATAAACTTTGTGATCACCATGGCTTTGGATGAGGATCTTAGTACTCTGAGAGCTATGCGAGAAGAGTTGGGTGCGATTAGTGCACGTCTGAATACCATTGAGCAAGCCCAAACATCACTAGGAGTTGATAATGATAGTTACGTGATCGAATCAACCAACTGGAAGCGATGGGTGGGCTGGAAAATCAACACCAAGGGCGTGAGTGTCCACACTTTGAACGTAATGGTCGCCAAGACAACTGGAACCATAGGAATCATCGTAGAAATGACTATGACCCAAAAGTTCAACTCCTTAAGAATGTCCGAGTTGAGATTCCGACTTTCGATGGAAGAATAGACCCTACCGTCTTCCTCGATTGGCTTTCTGACATGGACCAACACTTTGATTGGTATGCCATGAATGACGACTGTTGCGTTAGACTCGCTAAAATAAAGTTGGTTGGTTAAGCTCGACTTTTCTGGCTTAATGTTGAGCGCATTATGGTGAACGCGAGTTGTCCTCCCATTACCCGTTGGGACAACATGAAGGAACGACTTACTGAGAAGTATGTTCCTTTATCATACCACCAACGCCTCCTCGACCAGTGGCAAAATTTACGCCAAGGTGGTATGCCCGTGACCGATTACATTGCCAAATTTGAAGAGTTCATGATGAGGGCAAAAGTATCAGAAGACCCTGAAATCACTCTCTAAATTCCGCACCGGAGAATCTAGTGTGAGTTTCTTACAGATTCCTATTGTACAAGTGTACCAACCACTCAGTTGGGACACATACCTATTGCTCTGGACTTGTCAATGATTTGACACCTCTTGGATGGCCATAACCTCATAACCTGAAAATCAGCACTTCCTTGAGGCCACAGGATACATCGCCTAGTCATTTATGGGGCTGTTAAAATCCATGCATACAAGCTTCATAGGTGATGGATCCATCTAACCTTCTAAGTTCAGTGATTTAGTCCCATAATAAAATGTGTTTGTAGTAGGTATGTATCCAAATAACAATCCATATTCTGCAGATGAAGTGAAGAAATATTCATTAAGTACTAAATATTGAAGTTGATCTCAATCTTGGAAGCTAATAATCTTTACAGAGGTCAAACTTGTCAGGATGGTTATTAGGGCAGTCTCGGAGTTCGTTTCTCTCTGGGGTGTGCGTGGAGGGGATGGGGACAGCAGCTGTAATTTTCTGTGGGACCCGGGTTAAGGGGATATGCTCGTGGGGATCTGTGTCGTGTCCGTTGTTTTGTCTTGTTGTTTGATGCTTTTTCTTTGATTCTGTGTCGTAAGATTGTATACGATTTCAGCGCCTTACTGATTTTTTTATAATCTTTAATACTTATCAAAAAAAAAAAAGTCGGATTGATGCGAAATTAGTTATATTTGAAAGCTTATCAAAGTAGCTTTCCAACGAGCCAAAAAGCGTGCAATTCCAACAAGTATTGAAGAAGTTGTGGTCAATTTTCGGAAGCTGCACAGAATGTGACAAATTTCAAGCCTCCTAATTGAATTAGGATTAGTCTCTTTTATTATTTTATTTTAAAAAATAAGATTTGTTTCTTTTATTAGAAATATGATAGTTTCCTTATTGTTTTAGGACTTTATTTTATTGTTTTAAGACTTTATTTTGTTGTTTTAGAAGAATTAGGATATTTCTTTTATTTGAACTAGGAATTAGAGTTACACTAGGATTTCTAGTTTTATGCATTGGTTCGCCTATTTAAAGCCTTATAAATAACTTTATTATCATTTTTTGGTTAATGAAAATTACTGATGCAAAATTGAGAGTTCTAAACTTTTGTAACGGTGTGATTCTCTCAAAACGGATAGCGATTCTTCGATTCCCGCTTGATGTTTGGTGCGAGGCCAACTCTTATTTCATCTCTATCTTCTTTAGATCTACGGTTTGCGTAAGTAGCGTAACCCTAGTTATTTTATTTATTTCATAAAATCCAAAATCAACCTATTTGTTCATCATAAATCATTATTAGCCTTTTAATTTTGTTCGATATCGAGAGAACCAGCTTGCGAGTTCGTTCGAAGCCCTAAAACTATCGGAGATCTAGCAGTTCATAAGAACCCTAGCCTTTTAGATCAACTATAGGGAGCGTACACGAAAGTAACGCTATTTTGGGTCGAAATGAAAGCACCTAATTGGATTTCTAGAATTTTCCATGGGAATTTGTTATAAGAAATTGTTATTTTTAATTAGTTAAATTAATTTTAATCATAATCTGAGCCCTAGCATTGCATTTAGTAAGTTCTCGGATCATTATGCTTGTGGGCAGGTTATCACCATTCATAGGTTTGTAACCCTTTGTCATCTTGACAGAAAGCAAGAGAACACTTTCAACAAACAGATAATGTGCACACAGCAACCAACACAGAAATTTAAAAGATTAAAAGACACTATCTAATCATAGAACTTTCATAATCAAACTGTAATCAGTACTAATCAACAAACAATCAATAGAGTAAAGCACCCAAACACCATATATCAGCACAAAAGTCATGAAATCTGACAGACACCCCGGATCTCATAAACAATAACAAATCATCTGGATCTAAGTGGATAATAGCATGTTCAGTTGATTTTAACAAACAAAGCGGTGAGTGGTAGCCAAAGAGAACAGAAAGCAACGGTACGTTCACATGAAAAATGACGCGGGACAACGACCCTAAAATGCGGAATATGATTTAATGAAGATTTTGCCGAAATTAAATAAATTAATTCAAGTTTAATCGCAAAATTATCTTTGATACCTTAGGGTTTGCAGAATTCTGATGGGTAGATCACACGAGATCCAGATAGGGTCCAATCCGTTGCGCAAGTACTTTAGAGTCGAGGCGAGATCAACCTAAAGATAGTACTCTAGCTTTTCTAGGATTAGGCGCGCGCCTTCGATCCGATGTAGATTCGCGGATTCCAAATTGGGTTGTGAAAGGGATTTACGGTTTGTCAAAGCCTATGGCTTTTAGATCGGTTTATGATTTTGGAAAAGGTATTGGCTTTGTGTGGTTAAGGGTTTCAAAAGGGTTTTGGGTTTTGGGGATCACAAGGAAGAAATTAGGCTATAGTTTAGAGAAGCACGCAGAGATTTAGAGATATCAAATATAAGCAACCACGCAAATCAACAACAACAATAAGGAAAATATAGGGGAATCACTCCCTTGGTCTCATACCAAACCCATCTCACGCAAAGATTACTCAAGCATAAAAGCATTCAATAATCAATCAACTAACTACATTGTTTAGGTTAATGACCTTATATAGGAGGTCTTACAATAAAAGAAAACCCTAAAACGAATATTAAATACAAGACAATTAAACCCTTTAAACAAAAGTTCGAAATTAGACTTCTAAAACGACTAAACAAAACTCGGCGCGAATTTGAAAATCGATCGATCGAAATTCATAGGTCTATGAAAATCACCGTCGATATTTGTTCGATCGAATTTGAATTTCGATCGATCGAAATTTCAAATCTCTGAAATTTAGCAGTTTTTTCGGTTCTTCCTCATCCTCTTTATCCAGAATTTCCATCTTTCCTTAGCTTTGACCTCCATAACGCTGCTTCTTTTTACGTCGGTAGAAACGATGCAGTCCGAATCCAATGCCCATGTAAGTGGCATCCCCGTCAAAAAAGTACAGATCTTGCTCAATATTCCATAGATTTGCACAAGGTTAGATTCATAGAGATTCTCACGGTGAATCTGAACTAATACATACCATTTCTATGATTGAACAACAACTGATGCATCAAAAACAGTTTTGAATCTGGTCCAAGTAACCACATGAGAAAGCGCACTTCCAAAACCAACCTAAACCTTTCCAAAGCACATCGCATCAAGAGAAAAAGTTGACCAGGATGAAAAACTGATTCTATCTAATGAGGTTTTGGGCAAACTGTGGTCAACGATTTCTGACCTGCTAACATCAGCATGACGTCAACAGAGAAGGTGATATGGCACTTAGTAAATCTTGCACAGGTTTGGCTCTGATACCAAGAAGAAGATTAGGGTAACAATAATCGTGGTTTAGGTTAGTGGCATGAAGGTTAGGTAGGAGGGTTTAGGTTTAGAGTTAGAAGAAGAAGAAGAATAAAGAGGAGAAAAATGGGAAAGGCTTAGTAAGGAGAGATCCTCACTAGCATTTATATTAAGTTGAAAATATTACACATACGCACCCAAAGCAACTACATGCACATCATACATAGAAATTCCTAGTACAACCATACTAATATACTAACAGAGAATTCCTTCCTTTTTTTGTGAACGTGATGTTACTCATGGGATTTCATCCTCGTGATACGCTCCTTGACCTCGAGCCATGTGTCTTATCTTTCCATGTGTCTTATCTTTCAGTTAGTCGTATCACCACTAGGTAATATTGGAGACTGGCAGGCATGAAGAGCATGAAACGCAATATCGTCCAATTAATCGTATCTCCACTATGTAATCTTGGTCACTAGCAGGCATGAAGAGCATGGAACACAATAATGAGAATTTAATCTATGGGTCCAACCCAAACCAAAATTGATTTGAGTCGCTGGGGCTCCAATAGCATGATGAATCGAAAGATACCTCACAGTATTATCCAAGATTTTAATCCATGGAGATTTAATGACTTCTCCTATGGACAATACGAAAGAAGAAACACATTGCATCCATGAAAGAATAAAAAAATATAGAAGATTCATCAATCCATTGATTAAAAACGTCCATTCTTAAGATTAATTGCATGCACGAATAGCGAAAACAAGTTAAAGTCCACCAAAATAGCTTCCATGAAACAGTTTGGTCCATGCACCATACTTAAGAGTGAAAAACTAAGAGAAACTTATAACAGCCATAAATATGAAGTAGAAATGGGCAAGCTCGTAAATAAATATCGAGTAAAACAGATTAACTTACCACATGGCTAAACTCATGGAAAAGATGAACGACTTCAGAGAACTGCAATAGCCCTGAATTACCATCGACTGGCTTTTGAAATTGAGATATAATTAATGCCACTGGTATCTAGAAGAAAATAATTCAAGAAAATAAGCAATGATCCATAAAAGCATTACTGAGAACAACAATGCATGGAACTTTCGACGAATTTGGAATTAAGTCAGAATATGTGTGTTTCAGGGAACTGGAGCAAAATTATGTGGGCCAATTACTCATTATATTTTGGGACAGTTTATGCATATAACAGTGTATTACATTTCTTGTAGAAAAGGTTAGTATTGCAGCAATTTCCAATATTGAATAAAGTTTTGATTTTTATCTTCGGTATACACTGTCTAATGTTATTTAATAATTTTCTACAAGAAAGCCTCTATTCTGTCGCAAGTGAGCTGCAGTTATCATTAGGAAATGCAGTGTCGGGGAAAAAAACATGATTTGATATAAAAAAAAATTTCTTTCTACAAAAAATAAAGCCTGAAATCACATTCAAAACAAATCCCAAGACCACAAAACCTAACATTCTATGAAAAAGGATTGGCATAAAACATAGATGGCTGATAATATCAACAGCAATACTATCTGAGAACTGTACAACACAGGGCAATTGGTTATCATCGCATTCAAATTATATCCATCAGTAAGATGGAATCAATTCCACAATTAAAAAAATATATAGGTGCTTCTTCTCTTCATCCAAAAGCATGATACACTAAAATATGCAAGAACAGAAACAGAAAAGATAGTTAAAAGAATGGCAATCACCTGGCGAATACCATTAAAAGATAAGCATCCATTTTGAAGAGGTATAACACAGGTGTGGCCATACTTTCCTTCCCTGACACACAAATCAATTAAGCTAACGAAAAGAAATAGCTAAAGAACAACAATATCGAGTAAGAGCGGAACCTGGAATATATATCAAGGTAGAAGTAACCCAACAGCTCACTAGAAATGAAGTCCAAAACTTGAAAAAGGCGCACATCACTGTGCCACACCTCTGCTTCTTCAATTTCCACAAATATTAGGCCTGCATGATCCCATAAGGAATATCAATATTCATAACAGAGCAGAACAGTGAAATCATAAGTCTCAAAAAAAAAAAAAAAGATAATCGTACAAGATAGAGCCATATTCACAGAAGTCTCCGATTTTTTCAAAAAATTGGAAAAAAGTTGGGGACTTAGGATCATTTAAAAGACTGTAACCTTCAAGTGCACAAGTTCGTGGAACAAGGGCAAGTAATACACAAAGGGGCAAGAAGCGTGAAGTAGGTTGGAAGCGGGAGCGTCATCAAAAGCTTAAAATTGAATAGTTTTATGGTCGGAAGCGAGAGTGGGAGCGGGATTCCGAAGCGGGAGCGGCACGCTAAGTAGAAGGTTCTTGCTACTAAGTAACGGATGTCGAACCCATAGGGAGCGAGTAAATCTACTAAATCGTGTTAAACCTAATTTCTACTAAATTTGTCAAGGGTTGATGGTGAACTTATCTCAATAAATTCAAAATGAAAGATTAACAACTAACTACGATGATTCAAAATTAACGAATGAAATAAAGATGATGACATTCAAGGATCCAGCTACACCCTAGATTCGTTAGATTGTTTCCCTACAATTTAATCAATCATAAATAGGGAATATTTACCCTTGTTTTACTACAAGCAAAATAAATTGAAAAGAGTGTGATTAATGATCCACAAATACATTATCCTAGTTACTATGATGCATTCACGAATTACATGAATCATGTACAAGGCATAACGTATAAATAATAACAACCTCAACGTATTAGTCAATCACATGGCATCCTATATTAATCTATAAGATCAATCTAGGTTATAAGATAACCCTTATACAGTCATTAATCTACACAATCACTGACTATAGACAGATTTTCAATGATAGCATAGTATTCATCTAGAATAACCTAGCCATATGATTCAATATTCAAAATAAGAAAGATAAAATTGAATGGAAATTATCTACTCATCTAGGGTTCGCTTTCTCCTTCAACGAGAGAGTAAGCCTCTCATCTCTAAAGTCTAATCTACGCAACATGCACGGACGGATCCGATCTCATCAACATAATACTTTAATATTAATTATTAAATCTTTAATGTTTGAGTTCTCTCTTCCACCAAGAAAATAAAACTAATCTAAACTCTAATTATTCTATGATTCAAAAGATTAAACGTTGTTTTACCCTAATTACAAAGTACTATTTATAAACAAAACTACAAAACATGGATTTTTGGGCATCTTCGCGCACATCTCGGCATTCGGAGCACTAAGACTAAAGTTTCGGGTCCATTCTCGTGGTCAGCTTGTGGCCACGAACTCGGGAGTCTCCTAATTTCTTCCAAATTTTGTCATGAGTTTCTTACCTTTTTGTTTCCATATATGCAACCACTTTTTGCTACTTGCCACCAAGTGCTTCTTGACACATCATTGCATTCTTCCCTCTTTTGGAGTTTCTTCTTGGTCCGGCAATCGTGTTGCATTGAATTCATGATTATTGCTCTCAATTGAAGCATTTTATCAATAACTAGCAATCTGTCCATAGTTCACTAAACTAAAGAAATCATTAGTGATTACCTTATTTGAAGATCATAAAACACTACTTTGGGTACTTAAATTGGTCTCTTTTGGAGACCGATCAACTCCACCAAACCTGTGCTTTGCTAGTCCTCAAACAAAGTTTTAAAAAAAAAGAAAAAAAAATTTAATATCCTAAAAAAATTAAAATTCTATTTTCGTAGGAGCACGATCACATTTAGTGTATGTGACAAGCCTTTAAACCCATAAGTGATCCCTAAGGGAGGAGTTGTGTCTCCTGAGGGTTTACAATGAAGATACCCACAAACTAAACGAAAGAATCTTTTTGAAAAACAAAATACCACAGACAAAAATTTGCATAATTTAGATCAATAAAAGATTGCTTAATTCCAATAGAGATAGCTCTTATCCAATTAATTCATCAAAAACTTATTCTTATTTTTTTGAAAAGATAACAAACCTATATATTAGAAGCAGCAAGAGGACATACCTTCGTGGGTAGTAAGATACTACCCAAACAAAAAGACCCCCCAAAAATTTCACCCGGGAACCCGAGCGAAGCGAATCCCCACCACGCAACCTAGAGCCCTTAAGCAACACAACAGTCCCACAGCATGAAGAAGTGATCCAACCCATCCTTAAAATCCGCCTTCTTCAGAGCGTTACAATTAACAACAAGATCTCGAATGTCGCGAATAACCAACACAGCTGATTTATCCCTTTTCCTAAACACTATTGTTTCTCTCAACCCATATAGCCCAAAAAAAATCATCAAAATTTGATCATCATAAATCAATCCTCTCATGCAAAGTTTGAAGTGTCCTTACCAGAATCAGAAATCCCACAAAAGTAACAGTTATCAAGGAATTAAGGAATAATTTCAACTCAATTCTCACATAGGCAGACACTCACAATGAAATATGACTGTGGGATAACACTCACATAAATATGATTTATCAATTTAATCTCATTGAGACGTGAAACAATGATCTCAGGACAACCTATCTATTCCAAACATGTTTAATCAAACAACAATAGGCCTTACCCAAAGATTTTCGCTCTTTTAGAGCATCTTCTAGGTCCGGCAATCGTGTTGCATTGAATTCAAGATTAAAGCAAGACTGTACGAGGTCAACAATTCATCCGATATAGACAATAAAGTGGATGTGTTATCACTTCAAATGAGCATGCTTTTGGCAGCTTCTCAGCAATCACAAGCCTCAACAATCCAAATTGTGTGTTATGTTTGTCACCACTTAGGCCATAATGCAAAGAGTGCCCAACCACCCAGTTGTACCTTGATGGCACTCAGGAGCAAGTTAATGTCACTCAATCTTACCACAGGCAAGAAAGAAATCCCTATTCCAACACTTACAATCGAAGATGGAGAAATCATCCTAACCTAGGAAGGCAGGGATCCAATCAAGCAGGATCAGTCAATCAACAACCTCAGGCAAATGCTCCTGTGTCATGAGGTTCTGGATTTGAAGATAAGGCACTGAACGCCCTGCAAGGCCTTCAATCTCAAGCGCAATCCATAGCTAAATTAGAGGATCATATTGAACAATTAGCCAATACCATGAGTCGAAAGGAAGAGGGAAGGCACCCAAGTCAAATCGTGAATAATCCACAGAGCCAAGGATCTTCTGACGAAGGTTTATCCACTAGTCACCAACTTAAATCAGTGACTGTCTTGAGAAGTGATCATAAGGTGGACAATAATGTGGAAATGCTTTAGGAATCTGACGATTCAATGAAAGAGCAAGAGCCAAAGAAAATTGACGAAAAGAACGCTGTCAATGATGCAGATAACACCAAAAGAATTGAGTTAACAAAGACTCCATCCACAGAAAGTAATTCACATGTGTCGAGAGCACCCTTTCTTGAATGTCTTACCCCACCTTCGAGATTAGGGAAAGGACAAAACACGATGGATGATGTTACGGAGATATTCAAACATGAGAAAATCAATCACCCTTTGTTGGACGCAATCAACCAAGTCCCGACATATGCGAAATTTTTGAAAGACTTATGCACTCGAAAGCGCAAGTCTTGTACTCATATTACGAAGAAAGTGTTCCTACCAGACCAAGTCAGTTCCATTTTGAAATTATATGCCCCACCGAAGCATAAGGACCCTAGTGTCCCAACTGTTTCAAGTGTGATAGGGGGGAAAATCAATAAGGCACTTTAGGATTTGGTGCAAGAGTGAATTTGATCTTATACTCCGTCTACGAGCAATTAGGTCTGGGAGATTTACAACTGACAACTGTAACTCTTTAACTAGTAGATAGGTCTGAGAGACAACCAAGAGGAGTCATTGAGGACGTTCTCATAGGAATCTATAAATTCGTCTTTCCGGTGGATTTTATCCTGTTGGAAACGAAACCAAAGTCAAATCCCAACAATCAGATACCAATCATCTTAAGGCGTCCATTTTTAAAAAATGTTAATGCTTGAATCAACTGTCGAACTAGGGTTAAGGACGTATAATTTGGAAATATGAAGGAGCATCGAAACGTGTTTAATGTCATGGATCAAATGTCGACCGACAACAAAGCTGAGTGCTATTATACTGATCAAATTAATGAAGCAGTGGACGAATTTACTCCCTCTATGCAAACAAAGGAAGAATTCGAATCCTCATTGTTAGCCATTTACGAAGATAAAGGTAATTCAGAGTTTTTATCAAAGGAATTGAATTATGTATCAACATCCAATGATACTCGCCCTTGGAAGACGAAGGTTGAACTTACACCTCTTTTTTATCGTCCAAGAATGAAACCGCCAATCGAGGAACCTCCCACTTTGGAATTGAAACCTTCACCAACTTCACTTAAATATGTGTTCCTCAGATCAAATGAAACACTCTCTGTTATCATTTCATCATCGTTATCCAAAGAGAAAGAGAGCGACTTATTAAAAGTCCTAGTCAATCAGAAAAAGGCTATTGGGAGGACCTTGGCAGGTTTGAAGGGAATCGACCCATCGGTATGCATGCACAAAATTCATTTGAAGAGTCAAGTAAACCATATCAAGAAGTCCAATGATGGTTCAACCCAAACATGAAAGAGGTTGTTCGTACGGAGATCATTAAATTGCTTGATGTTGGTATCATTTACTCAATCTCCGATAGTGAATGGGTGAGCCTATCAAAATTGTACCCAAGAAAATAGGGATAATGGCTTAAGAGAAGGTCGAGGGAGAATTAATGCCCATTCGCGAAACTACCGGTTGGCAAGTGTGCATTGACTATCATAAATTGAATTCCGCAACACGAAAGGATCATTTCCCCCTCCCATTCATCATCCAAATTCTAGAAGAGAAATTGGTAGGACAAGAGTTTTATTATTTTCCCGATGCTTACTCAGGTAATAATCAAGTGTCGGTGTTTCCGGCCAATCAACAGAAAACAACATTTACATGTCCATACGACACTTTGGCAAATCGTAGAATGTCATTCGGATTATGAAATGCACCAGCTACTTTTCAATG
Source organism: Chloranthus sessilifolius (assembly GCA_021018995.1). Classification (NCBI taxonomy): domain Eukaryota; kingdom Viridiplantae; phylum Streptophyta; class Magnoliopsida; order Chloranthales; family Chloranthaceae; genus Chloranthus; species Chloranthus sessilifolius. The sequence goes on from CM037592.1 coordinate 112,145,344, forward strand.
GTGTATGTAAGCCATATTTTCCAACATGGTTCACAAATTTCTTGAAGTGTTCATGAACGATTTCTCCGTCTTTGGGACAACATTCGAAAAGTGTCTTCATCATCTGACACTCGTTCTGCAATGATGTGAGGAATCAAATCTAATCCTGAGCGGGGAAAAAAATCATTTCACGGTCCAGCAAGGCATTGTCTTTGGACACATCGTTTTGCATAAAGGAATTAAAGTCGACAGAGCCAAGGTCGATTTGATTGCTAACCTTCCGCCCACAAAGGCAGTTCACAAAATTCGTTCATTTCGGGGTCATGTGGGATTTTACAGGCATTTCAGTAAAGATTTTAGCAAGGTGGCGAAGCCTTTGTGCCATCAATAGGCACAGAATTTACCGTTTCACTTTGACGACACATGCATGGATGCTTTCTTAAAATTGTGAGAACTACTGTCAAATGCGTCGGTCATAAAGCCTCCGGATTATGCGCTTCCTTTCGAAATTATGTGCGATGCATCAGACTATGCGATAGGGAAAGTACTAGGACAAAGGGAAAATAAATTACCTCACGTAATTTGTTATGCGAGCAATATCCTAACCAATGCACAATTGAACTATACCTCCCTCAACCGAAAAAGAATTATTAGCTTTGGTATATACGCTAGACAAATTTCGCTCCTATCTCCTAGGCTCAAAGATTGTAGTCTATTCAAATCATTCAACCTTAAGTATCTGCTATCTAAAAATATGCAAAACCAAGGCTGATTCGATGGATCCTGCACCTACAAGAATTTGACTTTGAAATTCGTGACAAGAAAAGAGTAGAAAATGTCGTCGTCGACCATCTTGCTCGAACCTTGCCTGAAGAACCAACTCAATCTGAGCCATTACATGATGCCTAGCAGTTGCAACGATCAAATCCCCATGGTATGCCAATTTCGTTAATTACTTCGTTACGGGGCAAATTCCATCTCAATGGAATAAGAACGAAAAATATTTGTTCTTCTCACAAGTTAAACATTATTACTGGGATCAACCTCACTTATTCAAACTCTGCTCCGATCAAGTGATTAGAAGATGTGTGCCAGAAGCTGAACACCAAATCATTTTAAAATTCTGCCATTCAGGAGCCTACGGACGACATTTCGGCAGTCGCAAGACAACCTTCAAAATACTACAAATCGGATTTTATTTGGCCCTCGATTTTTAAAGACGATATGAAGTATAGCAAGGAAGGCTCGCGTTGTCAACGCTTGGGGAACATTTCAAAAAGAGATATGATGCCATTGCAATTGATTCTGATTGTCGAAGTGTTTGATGTATGGGAAATCAATTTCATGGGCCCATTTCCCCTTTCTTTTGGTTTCCTGTATATTCTCATAGCAGTTAACTATGTGTCGAAGTGGGTAGAAGCAATAGCCACTCGGACCAACAATCACAAAGTTGTCATCAATTTTCTTAAGGAGGATATTTTTAATCGATTTGGAACACCGAGAGCCATTATCACTAAGGTGGGGTAAGACATTCAGGAAAGGGCGGTGCTCTCGGCAATGTGATTTACTTTAAGTGGATGGAGTCTTTGTTAACTCAATTCTTTATGTGTTATCTCCATCAGTGACAAGGTTCTTTTCATCACTTTTCTTTCGCTCTTGCTCTTTCAATGAATCGTCAAATTCTAAAGGCATTTCCACATTATTGTCCACCTTACGACCACTTCTCAAGACAGTCACAAATTTAACTTGGTGACTAGTGGATAGACCTTCGTCAGAAGATCCTTAGCTCCATGGATTATTCACGGTTTGACTTGGGAGCCTTCCCTCCCTTCGACTCATGGCATTGGCTAATTGTCCTATCTGATCCTCCAATTTTACTGTGGATTGTGCTTGAGATTGAAGGCCTTGCAGGGTGTTTAGTACCTTATCTTCAAATCCAGGACCTGAGCATCAGTATTATGTGAATTCTGATTTTGATGAAAGTCAAAATTATGACCTTGGAGGAAACCTGATGGTACTGCTTGAGCATTAGCCCGACGTTGTTGATTGACTGATCCTACTTGATTGGATCCTTGCCATCCCAGGTTAGGATGATTTCTCCATCCTGGATTGTAAGTGTTGGAATAGGGATTTCTTTCTTGCTTGTGGTAAGATTGAGTGACATTTTTTTTTTTATCCGTAAATGAAGATATATTAAAAAACAGCAAGCTGTTGAAAGCTTAATACACAATCAGTCGAAACAAAAACAGAAAAGAACGACTAAAAACAGCATAAAACAAAATAAAAACCTCCAGCTTCTGAGCATGGCTGATCCCCTTCACACGTCCTACCCCCGGTCCCAGGGTCCCGACTCAATCCAGAACTCTTCCCCGACCGCTAGAAACCAAAGTCCCACCAGATCTACCATATCCTTGACAATAGCTCCCACCAGTTTCGATTTGTGGTCGAAAATTCTCCTATTCCTCTCACACCAAAGGCACCAAATGATCGCGAAAAAAATCCCCCTCCACCTCTTCCCATCCTGTTCATCCGGTACACCCGCCTCCCAAACTAAAAAGTGCTGGTATGGGTTAGCTGGGAGAACCCAGCTCATGTTAAAGGCCCTCAGCACAATACTCCAGACCTTCTGAGCCACCGCACAATGCAGGAACAGATGTGAGATAGATTCATCTTCTTGAGGACACATGACACATTGCGAAGAAATATCTAACCCTCTCCGAATGAGCTGATCCCGTGTAAGTATTTTCTCCTTAAACACCGTCCACGCGAAGAACTTTATTTTTAGCAGTATGGGAACTTTCCAAAGCGATGCCCCTTGAAATCTGATGAGGGGCCGGCGGGACAACAGCTGATAATACGATTTGACCGAGAAACTGCCTTTCTTGCTAGGGTGCCACAGCCGACGATCCTGATTTTGTGTGTTTGGCTGCATCTCATAGAGCAACAACAGGAGCTTGGAGAAAGCCTCCTCTTCACCAGCTCGAAGGTTTCTATGTAGTGGAACATCCCACATTCTTCCTCCCCCAATATTGCATATAAATTCATCAATCCTCCCCCTAGGATTCATCGATAATGCAAATATAGTAGGGAACATCGATTTGAGAGATCCCCCCTCGGCCCAACTGTCCTCCCAAAAGTGGATACTCGTACCACAACCCCAGCTGTAACGAATCCCCTTGGCGTATTTAGCAATCGTGCCGCAAATCATTTTCCACCAGGGCGAGGTTCTTCTGCTGATGTGCGTGTTAATACCCCAGTTAAAGGTAGAGGTACCATATTTTTCCGCTAGCACCTTACCCCAAAAACTTTCCGACTCCTCATTCCCTGCTCTCCATAGCCATTTGCCCAGTAGAGCGATATTGTTGTGTTTAAGCTGACGAATCCCCAGCCCACCACAAGTCCTTGGCATTTGGCAGGTGTCCCAGTTAATGAGGTGATATTTCCTCCCGACGCCAGCCCCTTCCCATAGAAAATTGCATTGACTTTATTCCATCCGGTTGATAACTCCGATCGGGCATTTAAACATGGATAAATAGAACGTCGGTAGGCTGGCGAAGACAGATTTCAGCAAGGTAAGCCGTCCCCCACTGCTTAGCATTTTCCCTTTCCACGTGGAGAACCGCTGCTCAAAACGTCTAAGAATGTGCCTGTCGGATGCCCCGCGTACTCTTGAAAGACCCCGCCGTCGTGCCATCAACCAACACCGAGAACCACGGAGTAGCGTAACATCCCCACATCCAACTCCTCCATTTTGCCCCGAAACCCAACCTGTTGAGCATATATTCCAGCCCGTTCCAACACAACCGATCGTAGGCCTTTTCCATGTCGACCTTCCAAAGAACAGTCGGAACACGATTAAGATGGGCGGAGTGAACCACTTCATATGCCACCGCCATTTGGTCAACAAGTTGCCTCCCTTGGATAAAACCCCTTGACTGGCCGAAATAACTTCTCCCATAACAAGTCTAAGGCGATTAGCGAGTACCTTAGCAATTATCTTGTAAAGGCAATTAATTAAACAAATCGGGCGAAAATCAGCCATGTCTTCCACCCTGTCTTCCGCCCCCCTCTTTCTTCGGTATAAGTGTAATGAAGGTCGAATTAAGGCTGCGACCAATGAACCCAGAATTATGAAACTCGTGGAACACAGCCATTAGTTCTGCTTTAATGACCTCCCAGAAAACCTTATAAAATTCCATTGTGAAACCGTCGGGTCCCGGCGATTTATTCTTGCCCCTCTTTTTAATGGCTCTCCAGACTTCCTCTTCTTGAAAAGGTAACTCCAGCACTTCACATTCCGTATTCGAGATGGATTGGGAGTGCAACCCGTCCAAAGTTGGGCACGAGAAGTCATCATCTGTGTACAGTTTAGTGTAGAACTCCACCACCTTATCTCGTATCTGCTCAGTCCCCTCGCACGTGACTCCCTCAACTCCCACACTGTTCAAGTAATTATTTTTGTTCCGAGCATTGGCAATAGCGTGGAAGAATTTGGTATTGAGGTCTCCCTCCTTTACCCACTTCACTTTCGCCTTTTGTTTCCACGATACCTCTTCGGCCCTACCTAGGTCTTGGAACTCAGCTTTTTTCTACAACCGTTCATCCCGTTCAGCTTCCGATAAAACCCTGCTTTCCTCAAGATTGTTGACATCCAGTAACCTCACGAGGATCACCTCCTTATTGAAGTGGGGTAGCCCAAATGTCTCCCTGTTCCACAGGATAGTACATTTCTTAATCCATTGAAGCTTAGATATGAATCTGTAGATCGTCGTACCCGTCGGTCTATGCTCGTTCCACCAAACTGGCAGTTCCTCCCGGTATCGCTCATCAATTAACCACATATTTTCAAATCTAAAAGGGGACAGACCTTTCCCCCTAGCTTCACATGTGAGCAACACCGGTCGATGGTCGGAGACCGCTCTCGCTAGACAGCCTACTCTGGCCGCCGGAAATATCTCCATCCATTCCGTGCTGCAAAGGAAACGATCGAGCCTATTCAAACGGATTATCCTGCAAATTGGACCACGTAAATCTGGAACCAGATAGAGGGACATCCATGAGGTCCCAGTTCACAATCCAAGAATTGAAATCCCTCATGACCGTAAAGTCCGGAGGCCCACCTAGTTTCTCATGCTCCCACCTAATGGCATTAAAATCACCCCCCAAACATATCGGTAGTTCCCACCTCGCCATGATCGCTGCCAGCTCGAACCATAAATCACTCTGTTGCCCATCCGTCGATGGGCCGTAAATACCTGAGAACACCCAGCATTGACCATTGTCTCTGTTCCGTAAAACCACCAAGGCTGAGAAGATTCCCAATTCTTCGTCAATTTTATCGAAAACACCGGAGTGCTAAGCCACCGGTATGCCACCCGAAGCCCCAATGGAATCGACACCCACCCAGTCCCAGTATCTCCCCCTGAGGATGGACCCAACCTTTCCCTATCACAATTACCCCATTTCTTGCAGCGTAATAAGAACCGGCTTCACTGACGCTAAAACTCATCTAACCCCGGCTCGCTTAGTACCGTCGGAAATCCCCCTCACATTCCAAGTCCTCATCTTCATCAATCAAACAACTCAACGCCCGCCCATTCAATGCAAGTAGGAATCAATCTCCCCCGCCACCCCTCCCATCCTTCATCCCCCACTGTAACCGAGCAAGTTCGCGTGACCCCCTCCGGCGATGTTTCCTGTTATTCAGTCGGTTGTCGAGAATAGCCTTAAAGACCTCCCGTAAGGACTTATCAGAACCTGTGAACAACATCCCGAGACTGTGTCCCACCTAGATTAATCTGTCTATTTCATGTGATTCCTCCTGGTAACAAACCCCCTCGTCGGATCCCCCGGACTCCTTGGCCGCTATCTCGAGGTCAGCCATATGTGGTAAAGAGCAAGAACCCTCCTGAAGAGCTTGACCCGCAATCATTCTCTCCATATGCAGGTTAGAAGCCTCAAAGAGAGTATATCTCGCTTGCCGGGACCACGGGTCAAATACCAAGCCCCTAGAGTTAAGTGGTGCCCTACTCCAACTAAAAGGCCTAGCTCGGATCTGGGTCCAGGGGATAAAGGAATCCGGACCCAATTCACCAATAAGAACCGTCGGGCCGCTATCCCTAGCCCAAAGAAAATCCCAAACCCCTTTCACGCTAGCTAGATCATCACATACTTGAGGCCCGCCACGTGTCCGCCAGCAAAGCACCCCCTCTTCATCGGAATAATTAAGACATTTATAACCCCATCCATCAAAACCCTTGATTAAGTATGTGACCGCAAACGCAGGAGGTATACGTGTCGCCATCCCTTGCAATCTCGACTCCCGAGACATGCCATGTGTCGACCATCGAGGAACTCTCGGGCCACGACCTTTCATAAGACCTCTTCTTCGTATGTAAACCCTAGTCTTTTGCTTTCGTCCTTTCTTTCTCTCCCTGAAAAAGGGAATCGCAGCCTCCATCCCCATCGGGTCCCAGGTACCTTTTCTGCAGCCAATTTCCTCTGTCGGCATCCACGTCGGTTCACCAACACCCAGTCTTGTCTCCTGCAGGCTAACGTTGTTGGCGTACGGAAAGATCTCATCCGTAGAAAGCATCAATGGACTAAGATCCGTCGAAAGGTCGCTTTCCGAGCATCCGCAAGTCTGCTCCGGCGCCCCGAGGTATTCCAAATCTTTCGGCATCCGATTGTTAACCTCGACGATACCCCCTCGGCCGGCTACCTCCACAGATCCAATCTCCGGCAAAGTCGAGCCATAATCAATGACCTCCACCTCCCCTTCCTCGAGCATGTCGATTAGTACCTCCATCTCATGGCCACCGGTGGAAGTAGTAGCAGTGGCAGCCGCCGTGATCGGCAGACCCAACCCCTCTTCCTCCGTTACGGCTTCTCCACCCGAACAAGGATAGCTCGTGAGCGGGAAAACAAGCCGGTTGTCCACCGGGGCCATGGACGTTCACCGATAGTGCGGCAGATATGAGGGTGCGTCCCCCTTCAGGGGGGGCAACGAGAGCGATACGAGCGGTGGTTCCACGTGCCCGAATGATTCAATAACCAACGGGACATTGAGTGACATTAACTTGCTCTTGAGTGTCATCAGGGTACAACTGGGTGGTTGGTGGTTGGGCATTCATTAGCAATATGGCCTAAGTGGTGACAAGCAGAACACACACTTGGGATTGCTGAGAAGCTGCCAAAAGCACGCTCATTTGATGTGATAGCCATGGATCAAAATATCGTCCGATACCGATACGTATCGGTATTGGATTCGAACGATAAATTCAAATGTATTGAATGTATCGAACGATACATTCAATGTATCGTCCGATACAGACCGGTACCGATACGTATCGTTTTGGAGCTCGGACGATACGTATCGGTAACCCGATATTTTAACCCATGGTGATAACACATCCACTTTATTGGATATATCGGATGATTGTTGATGTCGTACAGTCATGCGTTAGTTACAGTTTGGGTCCATGATGATATATCGACTGATGCACGGCCCAATGTCACACTCTACATAGAATTCTCACATAAATTTTTGAACAATACCCATATCTCTCTTTCATTATTCATGATACATGCACCACCACACGAAGCATCGATTATACGTCATTCTTCTGGAACCAATCCAATCCATTGTAAAAACTTTGAACTTGTTGTCATCTTGGAACATGGTGGTGTGCGCATTTTCGCATAAGACCTTTGAATCTATCCCAACATCCATGGAATGCTTCTCCAGTTGGGCAAATGTAAGGATTGATTGATGCATCTGGTTGGTTTACTAGCTGATTTTTTTTTTTTAATTCTCTTTGCAGCACATCCCAACTTGTGATAGACCCAGGTTCTAGTGAAAGGAACCAGGCCATAGCTTTATTCCTAAGGGAAAAGGCTTCAATTTTGTGTCTTCATCCGACACATTATTAACTCTGAACATTGTACACACCCCAAAGAAATCGGTTAGATGCTAGGACGGGTCTTCATTGCTTAACCCATGAAACAAAGGAAGAATCTAAATTGTAGCAGATTTAAACTCGGAAGGACCTCCTGGAATCGGTGGATGATTGATGCCGTATTGATTTTCATATGATCCAGGATTGTAACAATCTCTCAGAGTTCTCTAACCGTTTGGGGGGAGAAAATCTTGATTGTCCCGTCTTTCATAATTATTATTAAAGTTGTCATCTTCACCTCCTCATTTGTTGTCAGCCATAACTTCAGGATTAGCAAGGTGCTTGTTCCTACTATTCTCCCTACACGTTCTCTCGATTTCAAGGTATAAAGCTTGAAATTCCGTGTTATGAGAACGGGTATAGCTCATGCACTAGGGAAATCCTCATAAGGACAAAACCTTACTCCTATCCTAAATCTAAGACTCTAAACAAGAAAAGGAAGAAAAAAAAAATAAAACTAAACACCCTAAAATGAGTAAAGATAGCGTTACTCCCCGGCAGCCGCGCCAAAAGTTTTATTGTTTAAAAGACTGTAACCTTCCAAGTGCACAAGTTCGGGCAAGTAATACGGATGTTAAACCTAATTTCTACTAAGGTTGGAAAGGATTTTGATGATGAACTTACTACTTTTCAATAAATTCAAAAGGAAAGATTAACAACTAACTATGAAGATTCAAAATTAACGAATGAAATAAAGATGATGACATTTAAGGATCCCGCTACACCCTAGATTCATTAGATTCTCGCCCTTCAATTTAATCAATCATAAATAGTGAATATCTAGCCTAGTTTTACTACAAGCAAAATAATTTGAAAGAGTGTGATTAATGATCCACGCATACATTATCCTAGTTACTATGATGCATTCACGAATGACATGAGTCATGTACAAGGCATAACGTCTCAATAATAACAACCACAACATATTAACCAATCACACGACATCCTATATTAATCTACAACGATCAATCTAGGTTATGAGATAACCATTCTACGCTCATTAATCTACAAGATCAATGACTATAGACAGATTTTCAATGATAGCATAGTATTCATCTAGAATAACCTAGCCATATGATTCAATATTCAAAATAAGATAAAATTGAAAGAAAATTATCTATTCATCTAGGGTTCCCATTCTTCTTGAACGAGAGAGTTAGCCACTCATCTCTGATTTACGCAACATGCACGGATCCGATCTCATCAACATAATACTTTAATATTAATTATTGAATCTTCGATGTTTGAGTTCTCTCTTCCACCAGGAAAATAAAACAAAACTTAACTTTAATTATTCTATGATTCAAAAGATTAAAAGTTGTTTTACCCTAATTACAAAGTACTATTTATAAGCAAAACTACAAAACACGGATTTTTGGGCATCTTCACGCACATCTGGGCATTCAGAGCACTGAGACCAAAGTTTCGGGTCCTTTCTCGTGGCCACAAGAATTAGGCTCGTGGCAACGAACTCGGGATTCTCCACATTTTCTTCCGAATTTGTCATGAGTTTCTTACCTTTTTGTTTTCATATATGCAACCACTTTTTGCTACTTGCCACCAAGTGCTTCTTGACTCATACTTCATCACATTCTTCGCTCTTTTGGAGCTTCTTCTTGGTCTGGCATTCGTGTTGCATTGAATTCATGATTATTGCCCTCAATTGACGCATTTTATCAATAACTTGCAATCTGCCTATAATTCACCAAACTAAATAAATCATTAGTAATTACCTTATACGAAGATTATAAAACACTACTTTGGGTACTTAAATTGGTCTCTTTTGGAGACCGATCAACTTTCAATCATCCCAACTTTATAGCCGATTAATCGGCCAAGTCGCAACTCGGCCGATTGATTGGTGATGTTTTTTATGTGGTCCGATTTTGTTCTGTTTTTTTCACTATACTTAAAGAGGAAAAAAAAACTTTAGGTTTTGTACTATTTTGTTTAGTTTGTTCATAAAAAATCCTTCGGTTTTGCCTATTTTGTACTATTTTGTTCATTAAAATCATTAGTTTTAGCTTGAAATATATTATGATATACTTTTTATATTTTTTTCCACGATCTTTTGCAACTTTGATCGTCTTTGACCAATTTTTGCCTATTTTTCCCAACTTAGACCCCCGATTTATTGCTGACTCCCAACTTTTTGAGTATGTCATAGAGCAAGTAAATGAAGTAACAGATGAATTCCTCTACATATAATTAAGAATAGACAATTATAGTTAATTCAACCACAACCACAGTGTGGTCATTTATCAAACACAAGCAACAAATAATTACCGAAAAGGTCTTGATATATTTTAAAAATCCCAGAAAGGACAACGCTAACTGGGAAATACTGTTTAACTGCACCGAAGTCTAGGTCAAACTTTTGCTCTTCTGCTCTTTTCATGTAGTACAACAGATCCTCAACTCCAATAGAAGATTCCCCTTCCTCTCTCTTCTGAGGATCCAGAATGCACAAATTATTACATGGCAATAATATGCATAATGGAATAGCCCAATGGGGTAGGTCAATGCCAAACCTTTAAATCTTTAAGTACAGCAAGTTCTCTAGCAGCGAGATCAGTTAAATTAACAGATATGTCCTCTAAAAATTCAAAGACCTGCAAGTTATAAAGAAAAAGCTAAATTAAATGTTGACTTCATTAAACAGTGACTAAAATGTATCAGAAAAGACAATCATATATGGGTGGAGAAAGCTGTGGTATGCAATGAAAAATAGGCAATGATGTAATTTCTTTTTTAGGAATCAGTTATCGTAAGCAGTAATATATTGTATAAACCCTTAGGAAAATGAAAACTATTATGAGCCCTACCATGATTCTTTTTTCTTTGGGTGATGTAGGGTATCCCAACTCTTTCGAGGGGAGGACTAATCCCTATGGGTACACATGTTACCATCAACTTTCCATCTCCCTTGAAATTTTGCAATTAACAGTAGGGGTGTCAATGGGCAGGGCCGGACTGAGCCCGTTTATGAAATCCATAGCCCGAACCCGGCCCGGTTAGCTATTCGGGCCGGGCTTATAGTTTTTAAAGGGAATTTAAAAATAAAAATAAAAATAAAAGATTCAAGCTAAACGGGCCGGGTTCGGGCCAGACACTTTGCAGCCCGAGCCCGACCCGTTTAGCTGAAATACAAAAAATTGGGCCCAAGCCCAGCCCGTTGACAGCCCTAATTAACAGATAATGTACCAAGAAACATCAACCAGTGCACTATCTCCAAAAGCGATCAATGTAGGACTGGATGAAATAATGCATTTTAAAAATATTACTTCATCTAACTAAACAAAAAACCTATCCAGATTCTTACATAAATGACGGCAAATAAGATTGAGATCAAGAAATCATGGAAGAATAGCACAGACCTTCATGGACGTCTTCGCCATTCTAGGATGAACAGCATAGTCTGCATAGTTAGAATACCCAAGCAATCGAGCAAATTTGTGGCGTAATTGGACCTGATCATGGAACAGGAAGAAGACTAATTGTAAGTTTATTCCACAGGTATAGCCACCATAAATTAGAAAAAGAGAAAAAAGGAAAGCCAACGTGCACCAAGGAGATTACATTGTTCACAACAACGCAATATTGGACACATCAGCAAATCTTTCACTCAGAACAAATCACTTAATTGACTTATTTCATGTTCTCTGGTATTATGCATTAAAATTTTCACTTACCAATAGCAATACGTACTAGACTTGTATAAATACAGATTCAACTCTTACATAAAATGGTATGCTACACACTGCTTCCGCCCCGGAAGCTTTGTGTTACGCTTCACTCTTACAGTTGGCTGTAGTATAGGTCCATTCACTACGCGCAGTGCTAATTTTTCACATCTCTATATATATCTATATAAAACCTGACGCCTCACAGTATATGTAAAAATGTTTGTATATTAAAATTCATAGGATGTGCCAGTCATAAGCATATGTAAATACATCAAACTTCCCATATTTTCTGTTTCTGAAAAACTAAATGTATCTAAATAAAACATGTTACATAGCATGTTATGATGTTACCCTAGACATCTCAAAGGTAATAAACCACACAAAAGATCTTTAGACTGATAGTAAATTGGGAAATTTGCATTTTCGGCCCTACAAGTTTGTTTATTTGCAAAAACGGCCATATAGTTTGAAATTGTGCAGAATAGGCCACTCCAAGTCAAGCCGTTTCCACGTCAGCATCCACCTATTTTTCATTATATATATATATATATATTTATTTTTCATTTTTTCTTGTTGTCCTTTTTTCAATTCCGACTACAATAGCGCTCGCTCTCTTACAATTGCGGGTCGTGGTATCCAGTATCTTAAGATAATAGGCGTTATTTTACGATAGCGGAGGATATTTTATGATAGCACTCGCTAACATATGATAGATTTTAGGGTACGAAGAAAAAAAGAGATTACTGTGTTATTAGACACTATTTTACGATAGCGAATGATATCTTATGATAGCGCTAGCTAACATATGATATATTTTAGGGTATGAAGAAAAAAAATAGATTACTGTGTTTATTAATTAGTAATTTGACAAAAATATAAGAATGTAAGACATAAGTAACAAAAAAAAAAATCAAAAAGTTATGTTAACAAATTGTTATCTTAAGATAGAGACCATAATCTTAAGATAGATAGTGATCGCTTATCTTAAAATGATGGTTTTGGGTATGAAGAAAAGGAGAGATTATTGTGTTATCCTATATAAGTTTTATTAGTTAGTGATCTGCAAAAAATATAAGAACGGAAGACATAAGTAACAAAAAAAAAAAAAAAATTCAAAAAATCCGCTAACATACCTTTATCTTAAGATAGTGATTGCTAACATACCGTTATCTTAAGATAGCGACCGCCATTTTAAGATAGCGACCGCTATCTTAAGTTGGAGGTTGCTATCTTAAGATAGTGGTATGTTAGCAGTGATTTCATACCATATACACAATTAAAATAGATTACCATCTAATGGTGTCTTTAGATAGCGACCGGCAACTTAAGAACGAAAGACATAAGTAACAAAAAAGAAAAAGAAAAATTTCAAAAAATCCGCTAACATACCGTTATCTTAAGGTAGCGATCACTAACATACCTCTATCTTAAGATAGCGACCGCCATTTTAAGATAGCGACTACTATCTTAAGTTGGCGGTCGCTATCTTAAGATAGTGGTATGTTATCGGTGATTTCATACCATATACACAATTAAAATAGATTACAATCTAATGGCGTCTTTAGATAGCGACCGCCAACTTAAGATAGCGGTCGCTATCTTATGTTTTTGGTTAATGTCTTGCGTTCTTATATTTTTGGTAGATCACTAACTAATAATTTTACAGTGATTTCGTATTATATACACAATTAAAATAGATTATCATCTAATGTCGTCTTTACGAAACTTTTGTTGGATAGCACAGTAATCTCTCTTTTTCTTCATCCCCTAAAGCCTATCATATGTTATCACCCGCTATCATAAAATAGAGCCCCTAATGTAAGAATAGCAGCCCGCAATTGTAAGACAACGGACGCTATTGTGGTCGAAACTGAAAAAAGGGACGACAAAAAAATAATAATAAATAAACATATATATATATATAACGAAAAAACGGGTCCATGCTGATGTGGAAACGGCTTGGCTTGGAATGGGCCTATTTTGCACAGTTTCAAACTATAGGGCCATTTCTGCAAATAAGCAAACATGTAGGGCCGAAAAGGAAAATTTCCCTAGTAAATTCAGCATAGGTACTCATATCTCCAAGAATTACAAAACCCAAAAAAAGGTGGCAATACAATTTTTGTACCCATCAAACATATCCCATATAGAGGGAACGCCAATGGGCGGGTGTTCTGTTCATGGTAGAAACAGAAGAATTTTTTTCAACTAGTTAACATAGGAGCTTTTTGGCCCTAAATCATTACAGTTCCAACATCCATCACAAAAAAACTAGACAAGCTTTTTCATCTAATATGTATGCATTGTTTTTCATTAGGAATCTTTTGGTTGCAGTCTCGTTCGACTCTTGGTGCATTGCAGATTGTTATGGAGATTTTAGTGCTCATATGTATTGTGAAATGGCTGTTATAAAGTTAGGATACAAATGGAGCCACTACAGTAACACATTGTTTGTGAAGAAAGGCACTCACCTTACATCACCTGTTGTATATGTTGATCGTCACCAAGGAGGACAGTGAGGACAAATTGAGGTTGAAATGTTATTTTATTCAAGTGTTCAATATAAAGACTTGATACCACTAAAATATATCTTGGGAATTTAAGTGGTTTGTCTCTCAGAGAAAATATGCCATGGAATTGTTGCGTGACGCTGGTATGCTTGGGTGCAAACCAGCAACCTCACCTAAAGCTCTCAATTTATAAGGATGGCGATTTACTTTTTGATCCTCATGAGTGTCAGAGATTGGTAGGCAGATTGATCTATCTCTCTCACTAGACCTGATATCACGTTTGTTGTCAGTCTCGTGAGCCAGTTTATGCATGTTCCTCGCATTTTTCACTTTGTTGTTGTCCATCGCATTCTTCAGTATATCAAGTCCAACCCGGGGTTTGGAATGTTATATCATGCATGTGATCCTATGAGTATTTCAACTTACACGGATGCCGATTGGGTTAGATCTATTACTGATCGACAATTTACTTCTGGTTATTGTGTTTTCATGAGAGGCAACAAGTTGCCTGGAAGAGTAAGAAGCAAGCAGTGGTGTCTAAATCCAGTGCAGAAGCAGAGTACAGGGCAATAGCGCATGGAACTTGTGAGGTTTTGTAGTTGCGCTCACTTCTCTCTAAGCTTGGCTATACTATTCTTGACTATGTTCCTCTCCATTGTGACAACGAGCCAGCAGAGAAGATCGCTCCTAATTTTGTTCTTCATGAGAGGACCAAGCACATTGAGCTTGATATTCATTTTGTTCGAGAGAAAGTATGGAACAAGACATTGGTTTTGATTGATGTCACATCCTCTAGCAACTTGCAGACATTTTGACTAAGGTCGTTGGGCCTAGGACACTAAGTGATGTTGTTGTCAAGTTGAGCATGGTCAACATGCATGCCCCAATTTGATGGGGAGTGTTAGGAATATAAAGTAATATGTTGGGTGTATGTAGATTTTATTCATTTAATATATATACAGGCTAGTGTGGTCATCGACCAAGACTAAGCCTTTCTTATTCTCATGCTCTTCTATAGCGTCACCCTAATAACCATGCTTACACCTTTTGCAATGAATGGCAACATTGCAGGTTCACTGTGACACGTGTGCTGACACGTACGCAGTCCATAAGCAACCTGTGCCATTATCAAATTGCCCTAAAAATACTTCGGTTAAGTAGATTTTTGCAAGCTATCCCAAATATATAACTTGTAATATCAAAACAGACACCCAGATCAAAAGCTATGTCCATTGTACATTTTGAAACAATTTCGAAAAAGGGGGTCATGATGGCTGACGGCAACCATGCCCAAACGTCCATCATGTTGGATAAAATGATGGATTATCAAAACTAATCTTGAAAGCTTGATCTCCATTCTGAGTACTAGTAGCCAAGAACACTAGTCCAAAAAAAGCATGTGTGTATGTCATGCACGAATGGGACCTGCAACCTCAAATGCCATTCCGACTAAGGACGTCCACAATTTCGATGGTCCAAAATGAGGTGCCTACAATTATACACCTAGAGCTAAAGAACTTAATGACCAAAAAGCTGAGCAAGACAAAATTGTACCATCCACAAGATATGAGATACAAATACTAGGAACTTGATTATTTCAGTCTTTAGCTAGTCAAACTGCAAGAGCGCCATGAGAGCACTGTAGACAAGTTCATAATACAATGCTACCATATCACTGTAGTTAAATCACATTTTAGTAAAACTTAACTTCATATGGAATAAATTTTAACAATTCCTGAGACAATATATTCTCCCTGAGGAACTATCTCTCAACATTTACATCAAATTAGTTGTGGCTACCTTTGTTAGGGGAGAACAAATCTAATTCAGCAAAAATCCTACTGTCACAACTCTAATTAAGACCATCTTTTATAAATGTAGACAATATTATACATATATACAATATATGTCACATACAAGTAATTAAGATTGGTCGACATTGTACATCATGATAAAACCATGCAAAGATGTAGTTGGAAAATGATTCCAAGTCAAGGCTTAGAATAACAAAGGCGCAGTTTTGTAATGCCCAATTCTAATAAGACTACCTTTCTTCAAATTCAGCTATAACAATGAAAAAAAAAAAACTATCCCAGCTACTTCTGTACACCAAAAACAGATTAGCTTCACATGAAAATTCTTTCAAATAAATCAAAAGAACTATTATTAGTCATGTTACTTTGAAAAATTACCAAATTTTCTAAGATCCGCAGGTTGTCTTCTCCACCTCTCTTCCCATGTGCCACTGCAATTATCTTTCTTGTCGACCCTACCTTAAGAGTTGAAAGCATATTTTGAGGTAACAAGAAAATACAAGTGAGGTTGTAGATTTGACATTAACTCTAACAACAAAAAGCACCCAAAGAGGGAAATCCTTAGAAAGGAATAAGTGAGCATCTATTCATTGAGATGCTTGGCCACAAACAACATGCATTTGATCTGTAGGCACCAGCAATATACAATATATTTTTTAATTGGTAAGCATCATACAGTTTGTTTGTCTCTTCGAAGCAACTGCTTTCTTGTTTGCATGCCAGAAGCTACATAAGTTGAAATAAATAAAAGTAGAAAATCTATTTTGAACTAAACTAGTAGAAACAATCTCAACCATCTATAAATCTATTTTGACCTAACTCCACAAATAGAGAAGAATCTTCAAAAGTAACCATATAGGTACAGTAATTGATATAAAAGATAAAAAAACATGTGCTTTTAGTTTTCCCTCTATAAACTCAGTAACAAGGGATGTTTAGCTTCAATTTGTGCTGTAATACCTTCAAGTTGGCGTTGCAAACATCAGATAGCCAAATAACATAACATGGATGAACTTTAGAAATAACTTGCAAGGTTCAAAGTTCAAACCTAACACACACTTAACTAGCATGATGTAATGCCCTATTATTTTGTCCAGGAAAATTTCTCCTTGGGCCTACAAATACCTTCAGTTCTATATGGAATGTTTGAAGCTACTAATTCTCTCTCCCTTGCATTACAGAAGGTGAGTTTCATGACAAGAAAATTTAAATCTTGCTTTGATTATGTTCCACTATCCCCTATCCAAACCTCCAGCAACACCCGACTTCAGTTGAAGTTAAACTTTATTTAACTTCAAATAAAGATTAATAACAATTTGCCAATTATAAAAAAAAATTAACTGTCAGCATATGTTCCAGTCTAACAGCATATTCCTCTTCTTGTGCAAACAAATATTTTAGTTGTGTAGTGAAAAATCTGAAGTATTTATCAATCAGAAAGTAGAAGACTTCAGTTGAGCAGATAAGAAGACTACTAAGTTGGAAAATTGGCAGACCACATCCACAACAAAATTTTACCAACCAAAAAGCTAATTAGCTAATTTAGAAAATACCCTTGCAACAAAAAGAACTTCCAGCCTGAATTGATCAACATGATATATTATGAATTCCAGATTCAACAGAATAAATTGATGCCAATCAAGTAATTTTGGACTTCCAAAGCAAGTAAAGCCATGATATTGCGTACCAATAAAAAAGAAGTGACTATTTGTCAGCATGTAAAAAGTCACTTATTGAAGATATTAAGGGAAAAGATATAATAGCATATATCAATATAAAAAGGGGGTAAAAAATTAAGCTAGACCGTTAAATTGTGTAGACTTGCCTTACAGTGCTCTAGAATCGGCGATGCATGATTTCTTAAAGTCACCTTTACTTTGCCACTTTTGTCTTTTCCCAAGCACTGGAAAAATGTTTAAAACCTCCTTCAGTATATCAATATAGAAATACCCTACCTAGCAAAAAAAATAGCAATACCCTATGAAGGAAAAGAAACAACTTTATGCAATGTCAGGCAACAATCATCTCATGAAGTAAATTCAAAACCATAATAAGCGTCCATATAACTTGGTACAGGCAAGTAAAATTATCTGGAAACAGGTAAAATCAGGCAAGGTGGAAAAGGAGTTTAACACCCACACTAAGCCTTCAATTTCAATGCAATTACAAGGCATAGTGTTACAAATAATGATCATAAATTAGAGATGGAAAATCAATCCTGAAAATATAATAAAAGCATTCGATCAGTACACGTTATGAACTAGCACAGAAACACCAAGAAAGACTGAAGTTGTAGTCAGAAAACCTGTAGCCATATGAAATTGATGACAAGTACAGTTATGCCAAATGGAGATGCCAAGATAAAAGTATCAATAATATTCTTAACCATCTGAAAGTTGTACAAGGAAGAAGACGTTATATTGTGGTTATAAAAAGACAAATTACAGCATGGGACTGTAATCCACACAATGTGTGAACAACTCAGTGCCCATATATAACAGTAATAAAACACCAAGGATCTGCTTGACTTTCTGCTTCAAATAATAAGGAATTCTATGCATTAAATTCTGATTTATCAGAAGCAACTTCTCAGATATTCTTTACATAATAACAAAAAATAAGTGAATGTTAAATATTATTGCCATGATAGTGCTCTGGACGAGGTAATCACAGTCGAGGTCATTCTACATTTTAATTTTTGTCCCCAACAAAATATAATGCTCTACAATGAGAAGCACATTAAGTCGTCTAATAATTAATAAATATCAAAAGATTTCAGTCTTATTGGCAAAGAGAAGGAAACGAAAACACAATTAACCTTAATAAATTCTGGCGGCAATCCAGCTAGCTCTGACTCACTGAAGAGAAGAAATGTATCATTCTCATTGAGATTTTGGATATATTGCATACTTAGCTCATCTATTCGCTTTCTCAGACGTTCCACCTCTTCTCTCTTGCTTGACGTAAGGTTCACTCCATGCCTCTCAAAATCCCTCACCTGTTACTGACACAGAAAAATAGAGTACACGAAAACAAAGAGATTCATGCAATTAGATTCTCCATGCTTTATTGATCCAAAAAAAAAGGTATTCTCCATGTTTCTTTTAATCTCACAGATGCACGCACCATCAAATACAAAAGCAAAAAATGACTGACAGGACATGCTGTAGAAAAGATACACAATAGCAAGGTGCTATGAGATTCGGTGAGAGTTGGATATTCAAATTCAGAAGAACTTGCAAGTTTCATTGGTTGTGATTAGGGAAAAAAACTGAAACCCGAAAACCGAGCCTTCCGAACCGACCTGAACCAGACCGAAACCGATTGAAAACCGACACCGAACCGATTCCGCCCGGTTCGGTTTCGGTTTTGGTACCTAAAAACCGAAAACCGGCTAGGCAGGGTGAGAAAACCGGGAAAAAAAAAGCAAAAAAAAAATTTTAAAGAACCGAAAAAATATAAAAAATATGAAGAAAAACCGAAACCAAACTGAACCGACCAAAACCGAAATCGGATCAGTTCGGATTCGGTTTGAGGGGTTGAAAAAATCGGTTAACTGAAACCGAAATGTTTCAGTTAGGGTTCGATTTTGGTTCGGTTCGGTTAACCGCAACTGCACCCCTAGTTGCGGTTGGGATAACCTTCCCACAACATGGGTGTGCCATTGTGTGTTGGGGTTCCTAAATAGGTACGATGGGATCTGGTGGTGGAAAGGTTTGAGTAAAGGCTTGTATGGAAAGGAAATTTGTTATAAAACTGGAATGGTTGGCTATGTTGGAGTTTCTTTTCAGCAATGTATAGAACTGGAATGGGGTGATGGAAGTAGCCTGTTGTTTTGGCATGATATGTGGTTGGGAAACAAGCTTTTGGCAGATAAATTTAGGGACCTCTATAATGTGGCTGTTGACAAAGAGACGAACATTATGGATGTGGCTAGAAGTTCGGAGTGGTGGGATTTGAGAGATGAACAGATAGACTCAGTCACATGCCTCCTGGCTGATTTACACAAGGCTGTCCCAAGGAGATGAAGAGACTGACTCGGTCACGTGCCTCTTTGCTGAATTACATGGGGCTGTCCAAAATAACAAGGCTTGTAATAGAAGGATTTGGACCTCAGATAAGAAGGTCGTTTTTCAGTGAAGTCTTATGTAACTTTTTGAGTGAAAAGGAAAATGTGGATAAAAGGTAGGAAAATTTTGAGGAAGGTTGCCAACCCTCATAGAGTTATTTTCTTTAGGTGGACTATAGCCTGGGAGAGGGTTGACTGTGGACCAGTTGAACAAGAGGGGTATGGCTCTAAGAAATACTTGTATTATGTGAAATACTGAAGAAGAAACGGTGAATCACCTATTTGTTCACTGTCCAGCTGCTAGTGAAGTTTGAGGTTGGATTCTCCAAGTGTTCAAAATAACCTAGTGCCTCCTACTTCTTGCAATGAGTTGTGGACAGCTTGTGTGTGGGTGGGTGGGTGGGGGGGTGATATTACTAATTATCAGGTTGGGACAAGATGTTATGGGAGGTGACTGTTTTGGCTGCAATATGGGTCATTTGGTTGGAAAAGAACGACAGAATATTCCACAACAGCAGCAGAAGTAGGCAGATCTTAAAATTTGTTTCTGAAAACATGGTTGACTGAGTGGGAGCAGGGAAAGCTGAAGGGAAGAATGGGCTGCAGAGTGTCAGGAATCATTGGGACAAAAAGGTATCCAAGTAGTGGATTCGGGTGAGCTGGTCTCTTCGCTGGGTCGGGGGTTTTGGCTGGCTGGCTGCTGCTTTGGTTGTCGCTGGCCCGAACATTGGTCTCTTCTTTCTGCCTATGCGTTTGTTTGTTTTTTGTCTTCTTGTGCTTTAGCTTCTCACTATACTACAGGTATTTATATTTTTCCTTCTAAGTCTAATGAAAGGATTTCTTATCGATCAAAAATAAAAATTAGAAGATTAAGATCTCAATGTTGATAAACTCAGGAATGCTGAAAAAGGATAAGAAAACAGAGTTCATAATCATTAGGAGATTTGTGACAATTCATTCATTGACACCACTCATTTTTGTGTGGGAAGGGGGTTGTGAAAATCAAACAAGGATGGTGAGGTGCATTCAATAAACTTTGATAATGGTCCCAAGATTACACATTAACATAGGTAAAATAATCAATTATTAAATAAGGTCTGGTAATGGCAAGATGGGGGTCTCTGATGTGTTGGGATGCAAAATCTAGCATCTTCCTGTAGATCACTTGCGATTCCCTTTGATGTACGATTTATATCTTCCACTTCTACTTCAAGATCTCTACAGGGCCCATTGGTCTCTTTAAGAGAACAAGGAATTGCTTGGGAACCTATACTCAAGAAAAAACATTAAAAAAGATGAATGTTATTGCCTAACAGAATTGTTGGATTCAAGGAATTACGTTACAAGATAAGGGCATATTAGAGGTATTGGTATAGGGTAACCAACCCGCTCCAAACGGTTATTTGGAATGGGTCACTTTTTCAGATGTGTGACATGTCAAGTTACCATATCCTCCATTCTTCCATCGGATGGTACAGCCCATGATCTAAAGATCTACGGTGCTGAAGATTGGGACAAAAACACATCTTCATCATGTGTACCAAAGCCATCAATGGCCATTAAAACGAATAGCAATCATGTATATCTCTAACATCATTTTATTCGTTCATTTAAAGGGTGTTAATTGCTTTGTATCAAATGATGAGATGTGATTTCACCCCAATCTTCACACCATAATCTTTAAATCACAGCAGTACCATCCAAAGGAAGACAAGGTGATTCCCCATGACACACATCCCAAAGCGAGCTATCCCAAATCACCGACTGGAATGGATCAGTGACCCTACCAACGCATATTAGAGTTGGGTGTGGGATGGTAAGATTCTCCTTTCCAATATTTTTTTCATTACCACATTCAATGTGAACCTAAATTTTAGTGCTGTTTGACACCCCCAAGGGCGGAGACTTTCTGCAATACATCAACGAGTAAAAAAAATAAAATCACATTGGGCCATCTAAATCAGAGAAAAATGGTAAATTCCAGATTGGTGCACCATGGGCAAAAAAAAGGCTGATCAACCACACATGCTATCCATTATAAAGCGGTGAAATGCATTTGAAATTATTTTCCTAACCTATTGTGCAAAGAAAGAGGGGATTTTGACTTCAATGTCAGAGATTAGGAGTGTGAAAAGAGGGTCTTTTCAAGAGACCAATAATATTATTTTGGAGCATCCTTCGATTTACAATTTTTTGGGGTCATTGGAAAAGGAATAACAAAAGAATCTTTATAGACAACGACGCCATATTACTCTGATCTCAGACTGCATCAAATGCGACATGATTCAAAGGATCTAATAAAAAAGTTCCTTTAATATCAATGCTCAAGATCTAACAAGGGGATCAACAAAGTCATTTTAAACTAGGTGAAAGGAAAGAAAACAATAGAGAGAAAGCAAAAGCGGCCAGCAGGTAGACTCAAACTTATTTTTGACAGCAGTTCTTTCGGTAGGCAGCCGGTGTCAGAGATGTTTTCTGGAACTTGAGGGGAAAAGTATCTTGTAGCTCAACTCGAAGTTTGACAATTTTGTAACCTTGAGGTCACAGGTTCAATCCCATCTGACCCATAAAAAAACTACCTTGTCGTAGTCATGTCCCCTTGTAAATAAAGAGTTTCAATGAAGCAGGAGCTGGAGACCATTTGGAAGGAATATATTTATTCCTTGTGAGATTCAAGGTATATTTCCATTGAAGGAAACTGAACAATAAGATGTAGTGGGGAAAGAAAGGGAATAAGTTATAAATGCAAGTATACATAAAGTAAATGCGACTATGCATCCTTCTAGCATATTAGGAGAGAAGCAAACAACATGAATAATCTGATAGTTAGGAATCATAAAAAAATCGTCCACTTATGAAATCTGTTTATAGATCAAAATAAATATATGAGAAATTAAAAAAATAATAAAATTTGTTGGCCCATTTATTATTCTTTCTTATATTTGGTTTCCCTTCTATATAAATAACTTTGCTATTTCTTTCTCTTTTAAGAGAATACATTCCTAAATTCCAATAAATATATACATAAATAAAAAGTGGATGACTATACCAAACAATGGATAAAACATTTGGCTTCAGAACTCATCCACTCCCCTCTAGAAACAAAAGCTTTGATGACACGGTATACATCTTCACGTTTGCTGATTACCTTGCAAGAAATAATAATATCAGATTTCAATGCAGTCAAATAAACCATACAGTAAACATTCTTCTATAGAAGACGCAAATCAGCATTCAAAATCTAAAGAATCACTCATCAAAAAAACATATTAGCAATAAAACATCACAAGCGTGCAGGGAACCCTAAACGCCTGACTAATCTCAGTTGCAACAAACCAAAATCAATCTTTGCGTTTAAATTAGTTTGTTGCAACATATTAATGTTACATATAAAAACACATTGCAATTGGCATTTATGTATAGAGAGAAGTTCCAACAACAGTCCACAGACAATGAGTAAATAGCATTCTCCTATGCCACCTTTTGGTTCACATGCAGATCAATTCATACCTTTTGGCCACCTCTTGCTTTTTTTTTTGCCAGAACTTTAAAACACCATGTTCAGCTGTTTTGAACCATTCGACCAATGTTCTTTTTCATGGATTGTTGCTTAGACACTACACCTCCAACCCTCCAAGAAGGGCCAAACGAATGGACAGCCCACATGAATGGATTGTGCTAAGAGATGGGAAAAAGAGATTGTGGCTCTATATAAATGGCATTTGATTGCATACAAACCTTATCCATTTTGTATGTTAATCAGAGCTCTTATCAACTGAGTCATTTGGAACATCCTTGGGTGGATGAAGAAGGTTTGGATTGTTTCATTTTTCTCTCTGGACAATTATAATTTAACTTAAGGGCTTTTGGTTCCTTCAACAAATCCTAGAAACACGACACTGAACAAATACTGGGTTCCATAGAATATTTGAAGGACAGACATCTAAATTATCCAATCCATACCATGAACACCATCTAATTTCCCTATGAGATTTACAAGTTGAAAAGTGATGACTCAATATCGTGTACCAGTGTTACCATGGCAGTTCTACTTTTGGGATTTGTGTCATCCGACACTTGGTGGTACTTGGACACTCAGCACAGCCTGATACCTCTAGACATGTATGAAAATATCACATAATATCATCAAAATGATCCTCGTTTTGACACAATAAAATGCACTGTCGTTTAATATATAAAAAATGTTTATAGTTTAGTAACTTATAAAATAAAAGGCTTGGGTACTTGAAAACAATCTGTATAATATAGTATATGTTTAACTAGGTTCATGACGTACATTATGCATCTTTTCATTATATATCTCAATTTGGCTCTCTAAGATTTCCCTTCAATTTTTTTCTATATATGTTCTTTTTTTTTTCCTTAAGGCCGTGTCGCCGTATTGGAATCTTTAGAAAAATTGGTGTGCCAAACATTTATGACACCTTGACACTTGGCACTAGTGCCACGTGTGTAAGTAACACTTCCTTGTACAAAACAAGAAGATGGCGTGAAAATAAAAAATAAAAAGAAAAAGAAAATAAGCTGCACCTGCACATCAAAAGGTGAGCATCTATTCTCCTCTCAGCTTCAGCACTGGCTTTCTGCACATCATCTGAAAGAGACACCATCTTTTGGAACACACAAGATTGTACCAATGGAAATTGTTGTGCTTCCAGTTCTGCTAAAGGTGAGATGGAATTCAAATAGGTTACCTGCATGAGATGTTGTCTTAGTAATCAAAGAGCACTTCATAAGACAAATGTATATACTGTCAAGATAATCAAATCTGACCTTTCAAGAGAACATTGACTGAAGCAACAAGTAGTAATGCTAAAAAAAATAGCAGAATTGAAACCAATGCAAAACAAAACAAAAAAAAAGACCCATTAATATGCCCAACCATGAAAACTCGAGAATGTGAACAACAATGTCCTCCCAATATACAATGGATCTGGAATTTGAAGAGCAAGTGTATGAAATTATTAAAACAAGGTGAAATAAATGAAATATGGGAGTAAATCCATAGATGAATGGAGCAGGAGCGAGAATGGGGCAGGGAAGCAGCGGATTTCAGAAAATGGAGAAGCAAGAGCGATAAGGACAGAGTTTGCATAACTTAATGACAAAATACAGACAGCAACTTATTTAGAATTTGTCATTATAGAACTCTTGAATTTCTGAATACTGACCATCATAGTCCGAAACTGATTTGAGTGAAATTTTGTCTTCATGGACTCATGGTAGTGGAATCTCGAGCTGGAAGCAACAAGAAACGATAAAGGAAGAACAGGAGGTAGGGTGAGAAATGAAGCAGCACTAAAATTGGAAGATTCATCTTCTCTAACATTGTTTTTATACAGACACAAAAACATTATGCATCAGAAAATTTTCTATTGTTATATAATACCTCTTGACAAACCATGAGAAGGATAACTTTCAACTCTTGGAAGGTGGAATGAGGGTCTCGCTATTGTATCGAAGCATGGTTCCTGGAGAATGCTTCCATAATGAACTTCATAGCATTTTCATGTTCGTTTTTGTTACTTTGAACTGTGTAATTTTCCTACCTGAATGTCATGGAGTTATTGTTGAAATACGACCATGTCGAGGCTAATTGGAAACATTCTATTTCAAAATCTGCTACTCTTAGTAGATTGGGGAAGAAAAAGTGTTGGTCAAATCAGACATAATTATCTGGGGGAGTTCCACGGAAAATGAATTGCCCTATTATAATGAGTAATGACAACTTTTTACCCACCTTTTTTAATCCACTTAACCTCGTCAATAACCAATCATTGTCCAATTCTACTTCCACCAATATTGAATTGATGGAGCCCAATTTCCAGATGAAGATAAGTAATTGGAATTGAAGGAATTTCATGCTAAAAATTTTAATAATGACCAGGGATCACCTTAGGTGGTGGGTGGTCCAAGATTCTTAAACCAAGATTAAATGGTCAGAGAAGACATAAAAAATGGAATTAGGACTTTGGCTCCAACTTCAAGAAGGAAGGTGAGTTACTCAAAAGAGCTATAAGTTCTCTCTGTGAAGAAGGAGACATGGCTTATGGACATTGAGGATGAGAAAGAGAGAACTTTGTTATAAGAGAAATTTAATTAAAAAACAAAGGAAGAGAAATTTTTCTATAGTTCAACGGCTAAACAATGGGACAAGTATCCATAATTTTTCTATAGTTTTGCCAGTTCAAAAAGGCTCAATACTATTCAATGCTTTCAAATGGAGGGCACCCAAATCGAAGATGTGTAACTAAAGAAGATAAAATGTTCAAATCCAATAAAGACTAAGATAAAACAAAAGAATGGGTGAGACCTACTTTGGATGGTTTGGGATTTACTTCAATTCATAGAATATTAATGGAAGTCTTAGCAAAGAAATTTGAGAAAGTAAAGAAGGCTATTTTAGATTCGAATGGAGGCTGACCACCAAGGACAGGTACTGTAAGCCAATTATCAATTGACTAGGCAGGTTCGATTTGCAAATCTCCCACAATGTGTTTTGACTTGTGCCCAAGCTACCTTTGCTTCCTATTAGGGGTCTATGACGGCAATGAGAGGCTTCATCTTTATTTCTTTGATCTACTCCTATTGGCCCATTCGATCCCATAATTTTTTGTGGGCACCCACCTGCCTTTACTGCACATCACACTTGCCTTTCCTAGACATTGATCAGGTTGACTCTAGTTTCTTAGCTTATCAATGTCAAGGGGAGATTTATTACAGTTGTCCACCATACTAGAGGAAGAACAAACGACTAAGAGAATACTCAATTAGGTGTTCTACTGAGTGTAAGGAAAGTACTCAAATAGACACTCTAGCATTTTGAAGTTCCATTTTTTGTATTCTTTTTAATAACATGATGCTTATGAGAGAGAAACAGATATATAATGCAAAAATATATATAGTAAGAGAGAGAAACAGAAGGCAAGTTTCTCGTAGTAAACACTCACTAATTGCCATACAACAACGGCACAAAAGAAGGATCTCAACAAAACACAATGTCTAACTTCCCACCCTCTCTCCAACATGCCTACCTACTAAGTCACCTTCATTTCGCCCAACATAAATGAACAGAATTTACAATTGAAGACACCTCATTAAGAAAAAGGTCTAGATTACCGAATAATCTACCTATTGAATGGATTGAGTTTCCAAAGCCTTTAGAGGGAGCCACCAACCATCCATTATATCCTCCCTTCATTCCAAAGAAAAAATTACCAATTTAAAAATCTCCCGCCAAATCTTGGTGAGAAACATGAAACTCCTTTCATACTAAGGCCACTCACTCATGAACCTTTTGATTAACTCATGTAAGGTCCTACCAAAGCCCTCCTTCCCTCCAACGATCCTTCGATATCTCTTTTTACATTTTTGTTCCTTATCAGTAATATATCTCCATCATGGAATGTCGTTTGAGATGGTTTGGACATGTCCATCGGAGGCCAGATTCGGAACCTGTACTGAGGGTTGAGATGCTGCAAGCACAAGGAAGTAGGAGAAGAGGAAAACCTGCAAAGACTTGGAGGGAAGTATGAGAAGGGACGTGAAGAATTGCGAATCACAAAGAGTTTAGCGTTGATCATAAACGAGTGGAGAAATAAGACTTGCAAAGCTGATCCCAAATAGATTAGATAAGGTAGTGAAGATGATGATGATGTTGATGATTGATAATATATCTCCCCTTACATAAGACCCGCAAAGATGCATAAGAGAGGAGATGCGATCCGTGCATGATAGCAACTAGAGAGGGTACTAGTTTTGACATGAAACTAGCAAAACCTGTAGGAAGACTGACTTAGTCTTCCAAAGTGAATTAATTAGAAATCCCAGTCTAACTATAAGTCCAAAATTCAAACAAAATAAATATCATAATTCTTCTAAGACAATAAAGCTGAAGTAACCCATGCCATACTCCCTAGAAAAGCTCGAACGGCCTTCAACAACAGGGTACCTGTGCTCGAAACTGACACAGGTGGGTAGATAGAGAATACCTAGGGGCACGAGACAACTCTCTCTAAGAAACTCGGCAAAATAGGCCTGTAACTTCGGGAGAAGGGGTGCCTCCTCACAAAAGGGGTTGCAGTGACCAGGCCCGGGTGACTGTTTACCAAAAACACAGGTCTCCGCAAAGTCGAAAGACCATGTATGAAGATTGACGCCTGCCCAGTGCCAGAAGGTCTAGGAAGTTGGTGACCTGATGACAGGGGGAGTCGACGACCGAATCCCCGGTGAACGATTTGGTTTGGGAATGGCATTATCTGATGTATCATTGAAATGGTTTGGGATGCAAGAACCAAATAATTCTCTGTGGTGGAACAAAATATCTCTCATTTCACCCTCGAATAGATTCTTCTTTTTTATTTCCAAAGGACTAATGTTGTGTTGCCTTGAACGGCGCACTAATCCTTTGAGCCCAGTACCAACAGGTATCATCCCCCCCAAAACAACGTTCTCTTTTAGGCCTTTCAACAATTAAAGTCCTAAAACAATAAGGAAACTTGTCATATTTATTAATAAAAGTAACACATTCAGTTTGCTACAATGAAATAATAAAAGAAATTAATCCTAATTCAAATAGGAGTCTTGAAATTCGTCACTTTCATTGTAGCCTCCAAAAACTGACCATAGCTTCTTCAATACTTATCGGAATTGTGTGTTTCTCTGCTCGTTAGAAAGCTACTTCGATAAGCTTTCAAATAAGGCCAATTTCACATCAATCTGACATATCCTTTGATACTTGAAAATAGGCCAACCATTGTAGGGAAAATAGGCCAATTTCACATCTATCTGACATATCCTATTTTCTTCGCGGTCGTTTGGTGCATCTGGCGCGAGAGGAATAGGAGAATTTTATACCAGAAATCAAAACCGGTGGGGGCCACTGTCAAAGACATTATAGATCTGGTAGGCCTTTGGTTTCCAACGGTCGGGGACCAGTCCTGGCCCTGGGACCCGGGTTAATGCCTGGCTAGTGGATGTTTGCCCCCGGGGCTGGATGTATCTCTTTTTTTGTTTCTCCCTGCTGTTTTTGTTTCATTTGGTTTTGTATGGCTCCCTCAGCATCTTGTTGTTTTTCAATATATTTTCATTTACGGATCAAAAAAAGAAAATAGGTCAAACATAAAAGTGACGGGAATGAAAGTTAAAGACTATAACCGTCCGATTAGAGACTTTTCATCAATAAATTTAAGATTTCTCTTCTTTCGTCTTTTTCCAGCTCTTCTTAAACTTCTTTAATTTTCTTATGTCCTCTTAATGCCCTACATCAAAAGGGAATGTCACTCGCTCTTCATTGACTCCTTTAATTTCCCTTCCAAAGGCCATCCTTCCCTTCAAAGATTCTTTGATATCTCTCTATTTTTCTAATCAATAATATCTCTCCATACATAAGAACCACAAAAGTCGATAAGAAAGGGTTCCCCATAAAACTTCACCTCTGATGGTGAAATGACCACCGACTCATCCATCAACAACCATTGCACCTCGAGGAGAAGAACCTATTGGACATAAAATAGATTGAAGAAATAGGTCAAACCTTTAGAGTACCATAGAATGAATAGATTTCTGAAGACTTAGACATATCATACATGCTATGCAATTGAGACTTTCAGCAATGCATATCATCATGACTGATTTGTCCTTCAAAGTCGTATAATAAAATGTCAAAACCAGAAAAGAATACAAGTCACACAAATCCCTGCTTGCTTCGACATTCCACGATTAATAGTAAGGAACAAAAAATGGAATAGCCCACGAAGACTTAGTAAATAAAGAAAATACACTCATCACCATCATTGCCTTAGCCCATCTATTAGGAGTCGACTTTGTGAGTCCTTGTTCTCCACTCAAATCTGTTCAAGGCTGAACTCTTACTTACTCTGTAATCTTTCGTGTTGTTTCTTACTACTTTCAAAGTATTTATTGGTCTTCCTCTTCGCCTCCTTCCTTGCGCTTGTAAAGTTTTAGTCCTCCACAAAAGGATTGTGTAAGTCTCCGATGGCAATGCCAAAACTATCTAAACAATATTTTTTTTAGTTTCCTATTTTATTGGGGATGCTCCTAAACATCTTTTTTGTTGTACTTTCTTGTTCCAATCGGGTTGAGAAGGAAAAAATCGGGTCGGATCGATCAGACCCAACCTAATCCAACCCGATATTTTATATATATATAATCAAGGAAAATAGGGGGATTTTAATCGATTCAAGTCAATTTTTTAGGTCGGGACAGACATATATCCTTGATCTGTTGGGTCGAATCAAGCCAGGTCGAACATACACTTATGGCCAATCCAAGTCGTCCAAATGACAGGTCATTGGAACTTAACTCGACCCAATACTCACACCATTCGAGACCAATCCAATCCCATCATAGTACTTTAATATGAACCCGTAAATCATAATACTTGAATATGAACCCTACGGGATAGTATATATATACAATTTTGTATATAATGGCCTAATCCAATATGTACTTTATTTTTAAAAATGTAATATAATGTATGTATAGTGTTTTATTAACTATCACTCTTTAAATCATATTTAAATAACATGACTATCAAATGTAGTCAACCTCTCACGGATCGTAAATCCCAGGATGAGGATGGCAACGACGCTACCTCATAGTCATCTTCAGGGTCATATGTCGCTTTTCCTAGGTTCTTTTTTACTTTGTATTTTTGTATTTTGGCTTTTCGATTAAGCCGATTTTGAAAGTATCGGGATAATGAACCTCATCATTTAGCATTAATGATATCAGCCTGGACACTTTTATGGGTTTATAATTTTATTTGATATATATATAACGTTTTTGGTGTTATAAGTATGTCTCGAAAAATTATAACAAAAAATAAATCCGTCACATAAGTCCAGCCTCGCATGGATTGGTCGCCCGAAATTTTTTAGCCAAATCCGAGTACGACAAGTAGTCTGATGATTAACATTCGTATGACAGTAGCACAACCACAGATTCATCCAATTCTGAGCTTTTTGAAGAATAACTTAAGAACGATTGAGAAATTAGCTTTTTTGAGAAAAACCAGGAATCAGAGCAACTTAAGAACACATCTAGGAAAAGACAAGAATCAGAGTCTACTAAGAATCAGCAGGAATCTGAGTTGTCGGGATTCAGAGCTTTTCTGGGAAAAGTCATGAAACACCTGAACGAGGCCTAAGAGTTGCTGGGTTAGCTTTAGATTAGGAACTTGTGGTTGATTTGGAATGTAATAAACGTACTTTAGAATTTCATTAATGGGAATGGACCATTATGTTTCCTTTATTTGAGCTTTGATTGTTAAATGAGTTCACGCACCAAAATTGGTCACATATCAGATTTCAGGACGTGACAATAACTCTCTCATATAAAGAAGGTGAGTTTTGTAGTGTAATATCATAGTAATATTGTTGCTTGTTACCTGTTATCATTCAAAGTACCCACAACCTATAGTAAATAGTAAAATACTTGCAGCGTTTGTTTGCTTTTGCATTGTCAATTTCATTAAGAAAACAAGCTAACATGAATATATAAATCACTTTTATAGGCTAATCTAAGTTTTTCAAAATTTGCATCCAAACAAGCCTATATTCTTAGTCATATAAGCAAATGAAAAAGAGAATAGAGACTTAAAATGTGCAACAACATTTAGAAGAAATATAGCCAATATATCACATAAGTATTGAAAAAGTAATAATCTAGTAAGGGAGCAAGAAATACTTTGTCAAGGGGAACTGAAGCAATTGAATCGTGAACATCTTTTGACTTAGCAATTATACGATCAGCTAACTTGAGAATTTCGGATGCAGAGAGATTGACGTGAACATTTGATCCTGGAAGAGCTGACAAATCAAAAAGACCAAAGATACAAAACACAAATAAATGTACATAACCATCAGTAAATAAAATTTAATAGATTTAAAATGTTATTACAAGAAACCACTATGTCTGGTATCCAATAACCTATAACTTATCAAAATAATTATACATAACTTATTAGATGTGCATAACCATAATAATAAATGGCACTCAGTAGATAAGATTTAATAGATTTAAAAGTTATCACAAGTAACTTCTCTGAACTTAGAAAAAAGGGGGGGGGGGAAAAAAAGCAATATCTCTGATATTTAACAACATACAAATCAATATTCTCCTATACTTTCTCAACATAACTAATTATAATCTCAAATATCTAATAAATTATACATAAATTAGCCAAAATTGAGGATGTTAAAATACATGAATATTATATGTGGGCTGTAGATATGTACATTGGGTGTGGGTGTAGTGGACTAGCCACTTAGATAGTTTGCTTATTTTCTTCGTCTTGATATTCGTGGGATTGTAAGTGGATAGGATGAAATTGGAAACGGCTCAATGATTGTAGAAGACAGTTGACTTTGTAGATGGATTTAGGATTGAAAAGTTTGGGTTGGGGTATGGTAAAGGAAGGTAGGAGAGAGAGAGAGAGAAAATTGAATGACCTAGTTAGGGATAGAGTCCCAACTGGCCTTTATATTAAAACTCAAATACATAAGTACCCTTTACAACACATCCAATTTACAACTGCATGTTGTTTTTAACGTTTTCGGGTTATCAAGTGTCCCCACAAGAAAGTGCAATAACCTGTGTTAGATCTCCTATCACTAAGTGAACCAGTCCAATTTGTGCCTGTGAACACTTCAACATCTATGTGACCTTTGTTTCTTTAGAGAAGACCTCTACCTGAAATATCTCAAAATGTGTAAACAGGATAAGATAAATAGTCTTGGGAGATGGGAGCATGCATATATTGACTCACTACGCGCATAACATATTCAATATTTGGCCAAGTCATGGTGAAGTATGATAAGTTTCCCCACTAACTGTTGATATTTTTCTATTTCCTTTAACGGCTCACTCCCTTCCCCATTAATCCTTTGATTTTGTTCCATAAGAGCAACTGTCAACCTCATGGATAAAAATTTCGGCCGAAACGTTTCGGTTCCGGGACTACCCGAAAAGAAAATAAGGCGAAATTCAGATAAGGATCAAAAATTTGAAATTATCGCCCGATAATTTCAAATTTTCGGCCGATAATCCGAAATTTTGGAACGTCACTTTTGGCTCTGTTTTTTTAAAGGACTTTTTCTTCGAATTTTTTTTTGTTCCCATACATCTACTGGAGTTTCATTCCTTTACACTTAGTTTAATTTTTATTTTTCTCCTCTCAAATTTTCGGTCGATAATCCGAAAATTCCAAAATTTCGGCCGAAATTTTGGAATGTCACTTTTGACTTCTTTTTTTAAGGACTTTTGTTTCGAATTTTTTTTGTTCCCATAAAATTACCCGAGTTTCATTCATTTACACTTAGGTTATTTTTATTTTTCTCCTCTCATATCTCCCTCTTCCATAGCTTAGCGAAATATCGTCGGATATTATCGGATCTTGACGAAATCTCGTCGTATCGTATCATAACTTACCGAATCTCGTCGGATTTCACCAAAAGTTGCTGGATCATGACGGATTCTTGCCGAATTTTGATGGATTCTCTCCCAAAGTTACCATAATTTATCAAATAGTGTCAAGTTTTGCTATATCTGGCCGAATCTCGCCAAATTTAGTTGGATTTTGTCGAATCTTCTCGGGTTTCATCAGATATTGCCGATATCTTTTTGGATTTGGTCTCAAGAGTTCAAATGTTGAAATTTACCAAAAAAATTGACCAAATTACAGTTCGGGTGGTAAACGAAACCGAAACCACAACCGAGATTTTGATCCATGGTCGGCTTACAATCCAACATACTTGTATGATCCAAAACATCAAGGGTATACTTTCTCTGAGATACGACAATCCCCTTTGTTGAATTTGCCAGTTGCCACTTCAATCCCTACAAATACTTCAAGGGGCCTAAAATCTTTAATATCAAACACTTTAGTCAAGTACTCCTTAAGCTTCAAAATTTCATCACTAATTCACTATCATCCTATGAGACAATGATATCATCCACATATACAACAAGAGCAGCAGACTTCATAGCCCTTTTTACAAATAGTAGTGGTTCCTTTGGTAGCTATAACTCATGACAGCATCATTAAATTTTTTAAACCATGCCATTGGTGACTGCTTCAATACAGACGGTTTTCCTAGGCCTAAAAACTTGATCTTTCTCCCCCTCACGTGTAAAATCAAGAGGAAATGTCATATAAATTTCATTTTTCAAATCATGTAAGAATGCATTCTTCAAATCTAACTGATATAGTGGCCAATATTTGGAGGCTACAAGCAATATGACCACCCTTATTGCATTGAATTTAGCTACAGGAGCAAAAGTTTATTGATAATCAACTCCCTAAGTTTGTGTGAACCCTCTTGCAACAAGTTCAGCGTTTATCTTTTTATCTCACCATCTAGTTTGTATTTAACAGTTTAGCTCCATATACATCCAACAAATCTCTTTTCAGTAGAAAGTTTAATAATGTCTCAAGTCTTGTTTAGTTTCAGAGCTCTCAAATCATGCATCACGGTCTCTTTTCACTGAGGCTGGGCTAAGGCATCAGAAACACAAGTAGAAATAAAAACAGAGTCCAAAGAAGATATGAAAGACTTATGAAATAGAGAAAAAACATAATAAGACACATAATTACCATAAAATAGAGTTACCAGACTTCCATTCTACGTAAAATATAAACAAAATGACCTGCTTTATGATACTAGTAAGAAAATTTATTTTTTGATGAAATAATAGTAAGCAACTAGTGTGTGTGTGTGTAACAACTCTGATTTAACGGTGTTAGATGATGTAACACACCGTGTACGGTGATAAAGCACCACACCGGAACCCCCATCTTTTAGGAAAGTTCTGATTTGTTTTTCCTATATCAATATTAGACTCATTGCGAAGTGCTCGTCGATACGATTCCAACAATATAAAATTTGTCGATTTCTGACAAGAATATAAAAAGTTACGCCCATTTTAAGTGATGAAACAAGTCAAAGGGTATAACTGTAATTTTAAAAGAGAAACACCAATTATTTCGATTCTTACACAAAGCGCTAGAATAAAACCTTTTCTCAAGCTATTGAAAAAAACTCTTATTTTATTAAATTTTTAGAATTAGCCTAAAACTTCCTACCATTATAAATAAAACTTTAAAAGCTGTCTACTTTCTATAATTAAAAATTATTCTCTCTCAAGACTTAGACGAACCAACTCCCTGGGCATCAACCTTTTCAACCCGAATCGTCGTTGATCTACCGTTCATGCTTCAAGAGGTGGGTACCCATCAATCCATCTCGTTCTTCTCAGATCCCGTCGCGTAGGATGCGTTCGATCGCGCATCGGCGGGTTTAAAAATCTTATTTAAACCCTAATATCTCATAAACTAATAGATCTGCATGTTTAATATTATGTTTTCCCTTGAAAATTGTATAATTTGTAGGTCAAGTAATATTTTGTTTCTCTTTTCAAACAATTTTTTTGTTTGGCTATTAATATTTTACCTTCTATTAGGTCTGCATATTTAATATATTGTCTTACTCTTAAATCTACATACTTATTTTATTTTATTTTATCGGTAATAGAGATTATATTAAAAACAGCAAAACACTAAAAGACAATACAACCCCGGTATACAGAAATTAAAAACCGGAAAAAGCGAAAAAGAGAAAAACCAAAAATACAACAACGATACACACCGCAACCAACGCGGGCCGCACTCAACCCAGATCCCACGAGAAGGCAGTGCGGCTCCCGTCAACCCCACCTCTCGTCACCCAAAACCTCACCAAGTCTATGACCGCCTTAATGACCATCCCCACAAGTTTACTCTTATTCTCGAAGATCCTGGCATTCCTTTCACACCATAAACACCAAAAAACAACTAACAAGGACGCGCGCCAGTACTCCCCATTATCTCCCTCAACCTTCGCACCCGCCCAACTCAACACCTGCTGATATGGTGTCTCCGGCAGTACCCATCTAACTCCAAACGCCTTATACATAACCGTCCAAACCTCGGAGGCGAACTAGCAATGCAGGAAGAGATAGGCAGGCATGGCTCATATCCCAGATATCGGTCGTACGCCTATCAACCCGAATGAATCCACCGCACCGACCACCGATCCCACGAAAAACCTCTGAGGTCCAAGCATGCACCGGTAGCCCAAAAACGTGAATCCACACCACATGGCTCTCCCGATCGACCTGAAGATCTCCCACCGTCGGCTCCCATGGCCGGCAGACCACCGGGCAATTGTGAATATAGAAGTGTTTAAATTGGCAAATATCGGTAGCCTTCCGCAACTTGGCTTCATAGGTCTGATATCCCCAGCAAAATCTACATACTAATTAAACATGAATATCTTTAAGTATGATAAATTTGCATATTTAGTATTTTATTTTGTTATTAAAGTTGCATGATTTGTAAGTTGGATTATATTTTGTTTCTCTTTTCAAAACAATCCATTTGTTTGGCTATTTAATATTTTACTTTTCTCTTTGATCTTCATATTTAATATTTTATCTTCTTTTAAATCTGTAAAATTAATTAAACTCTAATATCTGTAAATCTGATAGATTGACTTATTTGGAATAATACCCTATTGATATTGTTTATTTCTAAATCTATATAATTATAAACTTACTCTTTTATTAAAACTGAAATTTTATATTCTTGTTTATCTAAAACTAATTAAACACTAATTTAAATCATATTCTTGTTTATCTAACCCCATTAATGGCATCTTGAAAAAGAAAATAAGTAAAACTAATTAAGCCCTAAGATACTATAAATCTGATGTATCTATATAATTAAAAATTTACCCTTCTACTAAAAACTATAATGATATATTATTTTTGCAAATCTATATTATTGTTTATTTAAAACCAAATAAGCTCTAAAACTAAACTATATTCTTATTTTATTTAAAAGAATAATAGATTGCACCATCTTGAAGTTTCGAGTTTGAACTCGCGACTACGAACCCGAGCTCGTGACCATCGATATACTAGTCTCAGTATTTTGGGCAAAACTAATTACTCAAACCTTTGATTGACAAAATTCTTGTGGCATTGGAAAGAAGAGTGCGAGCTTTACAACTTTGTGTGAAATAGTCATTTCACGGATCTGACGTTTTAGAGGTCAAAAT